>JAOQMP010000208.1:23820610-23842461 GCA_027563575.1 Erythroxylum pedicellare | reverse complement strand
CCCCCCCCCCGAAACTAAACTTCCATTATTATTAATATATCTAAAAATTACACAAATAGTATCTCCCTTTAAAATATAATCTCCATCCAAATTATGTACTATTTTTGGTAAGAAACAAAATGGAAACCAATACTCAACCATCAATAAATCATTATCAATACATATCTGAACAAAACCGTTTTAGAGAATCATTAATAAGACATCAATAATCATTTTTCATGTTTTATACTTTCACTAATTCGGGCTCTAAGGTCCTCAAAAATCAGGAAATAATACAAGGTTCCTACACAGGGGTCTATCACAAGCAGTATTAGGGAAACAAGCATAACTTGAGTTCTAGTCACTATTTTATCAACCCACTTTCACATAGTCAATTTAAGACCTATATCTACAACTTTTATTCTTTGAGTTTCTTCAAATTCGTGCTCTAAGAATATGAAAGATAGATAGAAAGAGAAAGATGAAATCGAAACTAGAATTTCAACTTACCTTGATAACTTCTTTCCTTCTCCTCTTCTCTTCCCCTTTTTCTCACCTTCTTTTCTCATTTTCGCTTTTCTCCCTCGTTTAACCTTATGGCAGACCTTAAATCTTAATTCTATTACCTTTCCATCCATTTGCTTTAGAAATTTCAAGAAGGTCAAACTAATCCATGTGTCACCATTCTATTGGTCCATATGTCACCATTCTATTAATACATATGTTATCCTTCTATTGGTCCATATGTTACTATTCTATTGGTCCATGTGTCACTTACCTTAGGCTCCACATGTTACTCATTTTAAGCATCCATATCTCACTACTTGTAAGGCTACACATGTCACCAATTGTAAGGCTACACATGTCACCAATTGTAAAGCTATACATGTCACCATTTGTAAAGCTACACATGTCACCATTCTATTACTCCACATATCACAAGTCTAAAGTGGCATTTATCACAAACTTAAAGGGCCACTTGTCCCAACTATACTGAAGCCACTTTTCATCCATTTAACTGAGTCATTTGTCACTTATTCCCAATGCCATATGTCACCATATCATAGGCCTAATCAACCTAAATTCCCATGGACAAATTTGTCTTGCTCTTTAACATTTTTCTTAAACTAAATGCACATATCACCTCATCAATTACTCAATTGTAACAATAAATTTCCAATTCACTAATTATAATCCATCAATTCATGTTATTGGTAAATCAAAATGTAAAACATTGGGAATGCACATTTATATCACATTCATTTTCGTTCCATATCTTGAGAAATATCAATTAAGTGCGTATACTATCTTGCAATGTTTTCTAAATCATGATTCATATATGTATATGAATATTATGCATGTGAATGAAATGTACCTCGTAAATTCTTAAATGAAATAACTCATGTGACTCAATCTAACAGTTTAATCTCTTAACAATTTTAGGAGGCAGGATAGTACATAATATCTAAGCTCATGCAAATGTCTATCTAGCAGATCATATGTCTCCACCAGGTACCTATATTAATAGAGTCTGAGTGAGGAACATAATTTACATCTTAATTTTAGAGGATATTATAGGAGCCATTGGGCACTAGATTGGATATTAACATAACATACCATCCTCAGACTAATGGGAAATTTGAGAAGACATGTTAAGGATGTGCATGAAGGACATTGGCTATAGTTAGGATTTGCACTTGCATTTGATCGAGTTTGCTTATAATAATAAATATTACAATAGCATTGGGATGGCACCTTACAAGGCATTTTATAGACAAAAGTGCATATCACTTATATGGTGGGAGAAAGTAAACAAGAGGCAATTGGAGGGCCAAGAACTAATCAAGATCACATCATAGAAGATTCCATTAATCAGGCTGGGACTAAAGATAACATTCAGCATAAAGAAGAGTTACGCAAACTTAGAATTCAAGGATATGGGATTTTAACTCGATAACTTTGTATTTCTAAAAATGTCTCTGATAAAGAGGGTGATGAGGTTTGAAAAGAAAGGGAAACTATCTCCAAGATATATTAGAGCTTACGAGATAATAGAGAGAGTAAGAAACGTGGCATATCAATTGGTGTTGGCTCCAGATATATCGTAAGTCCACCTAATATTCCACGTTTCTGTGCTTTGCAAGTACATTTTTTATCCTTCTTATGTGCTCCAACCATAGAATGTAGAGGTGAATGAGAATCTAACCTATAAAGAGGAGCAAATAACTATTTTGGATTCTCAACTGCACCAGTTATAGTCAAAACAGATTCATATAGTTAAGGTGATGCAGAGGAATGCCAATGCCGAGAAGATCACTTAAGAAATAGAGAGAGAGATGTGAGAGTTGTATCCATACTTGTTCCTTTGATAGAGAATTGTTTTAAATCCAAAGACAAATATTTTTTTTAAGGTTGGGAGATTATAATATCCCCTTTGAAATATTTTTTTCCACCCTCATCATTCTTATTTTTCATTTTCAACCCCTTAAGGTTACTATTTATGAAACCATTCTCTTCTATTTTTCATCTGTAGTGACTTTATTAGCCAACCATATCTATTGATCAACTCCTTTCTTTGATCCCATTAAAAACATACCTATTTTACTTCACAATAACACTAGAATCATCATAAAAATTGAGAAGAAAATTCAAAGATAAAATCAAATCTTTAATTTATTGCTTCCAATGAATGTTGCTGACCACCACTAACATAATTAGAATCCTTTTGATGTTAGAAGACAAAGTCTTATGGTTTTATTTACAGTCACCATCGATATCACTGTCAATTGAGGAAAATAGAGATTAGTGCCTTACCCAATTAGAACCAAAGTTATAACTATTGAAGAAGAATTCCTTTGGTTGGAATGAAGCAATTAAGGTAACCTTCTCAGATGTTAAAGGAGCCCTATCGATAGCTTTAATACTTGCCTTACCCGATTATAACAATTCATCATTATTAATGCATATACATGTAGTAAAGGTCTCATAGCAGTGCCAATGCAGGAGAGCCATCCTAACTTTTATACCTAGATATTAATTTCTTTCAATATACATAAAGGAAGTAATGTCTATTGAAATGTAATTAAAAATTAACATCATTATATCAATGGATATCATTTATAATCTAGCTATATTATAAGAGCATTAAACACTTCTTGGAATAAAAATAAGTTTTCCTTTTCAACAAGCTTGGTTACTAAGCTATGATTTTGAAATAGTATATAAT
Organism: Erythroxylum pedicellare; assembly: GCA_027563575.1. Classification (NCBI taxonomy): domain Eukaryota; kingdom Viridiplantae; phylum Streptophyta; class Magnoliopsida; order Malpighiales; family Erythroxylaceae; genus Erythroxylum; species Erythroxylum pedicellare. The sequence continues at coordinate 23,839,256 of JAOQMP010000208.1, read as the reverse complement.
AAGGGAAAGGAAAAATACAGTTACAAATGCATTATCTAAAGCCACAAGTACTAAACTCTTTCCTATGGTTCTATCTCAGATGTAAATAACCTTTTTTATTGGTTATTCTTAGAAATACGATAAAAATATAAAGGACATTCTTCAATATGTGCAAGATGGAATCCTTGAGTGGAAACAATGGATGAAATTGACTGTATTCTATAATTGAGGAATAAATCAGTGAAAGTTGTTCATAAAGAACCTAATGGATGTCATTAGGTTGGTTTCCTTGAGGAGATTACAATCCATATTCTACTAGAGATGCATGCAATGTGATTTTAGGAATTCCATTAGATAATTTGAATGTGTAATTTTAATAAGTATGAGGAAAATGATCCATTTAGACTTCTTCAGCTACTGCCAATACCGAAGTAGTGCTGGGAAAATATTCACTTGGACTTTATAAAAAGGTTACCTAAGTCTAATGTCTATAAGGTGATCTCAGTGGCAATTGATATATATATATATATATATATATATACTCCTCATGTTATAGCTTAAAGAGTTCTTTTATCATTTTTAACCTACATCAAATGCCTAAATCACTACCCATTGATAGAGATCTTATTAAGTATTATTTTGGCATAAATTTTACAAGGTAAAAGATGTTGGTCTTCTTTTTTCCATCAACTTATGATCTATAGTTTGATGGTTTGGCCAAAATGCTCAATAGAATGTTAAAGATGTATTTGTGATACATGGAAAATGATTACTATACTAAATGTTCATCCAGTACTACCTACTATTCAATTATAAGTATATCACCTTTCAAACTCTTATATGGTTATACACCTCCTTAATATATACCATATTTAACTAGAGATTCAAGAATTGTAGTAGTTGATTAACCTTTAAGATTCGTAAAGGCAGTCATTTAATTCATTCATTTTTATTTATAAAAGGCACAAAAGAGGATGCAATATTATGCTAATAAGAAACGTTTAGATAAGAATACTATAATGCTGCAATGATGTCTGTCAATCACAATTATGAAGAAAAAAAACTTTAATAGCTCTAAAAGTTAATCATAAATGTTTTCCTCTCTTTTGTGGACCCTTTTAGATCATATAAATGATAAGAGAGGTAGCATATAAGTAAGAGTGCCCCTAAGAACTTTAATATAGAATGTATTTTACATATCTTAATTCAAGAAGAACATTCTAACAACAACCACAATATCATCTCCCCTATAACAGAATTATTTATAGACAACAAACTGTCAATAACTATACTAGGCAGAGGATTGTCAAAAGGCATAATAAATCATCTATGAAAGTATTGGTAAAATGGTTAGAAGCTTCTAATCATAAGGTCTCATAAGATTTTATGTTTATAGTTCAATATAGATATCTTAACTTAAACCTTGTAGACAAGGGTTTCTGGAGGGAAAGACATTGTTATAATATACTTATGTGAAAATAGTAGGTTATTCATTTCATGGGATGAGTTCTAAATAGGGTTGCTAAAAAATTCTCAAGTTAGTTTAATTTTTTGACTTTATAGTAGTTCAACTCACTCATGTTTGATTAATTTATCATGAATCATCAAGTTTAAAAACATTATCAAAATTTGAGTCTACTTAAGCCTAAATATCTAAACTAAAACCCAACAAAATTTAAGCATTAGTACCAGTATATGAACTTAATTTTAGTCAAATCTATCTTGATTCATTAACTTTAAACTAAGTCAACTTAGGTTTGATAATTTATCATCATTAGTTAGATAAAATGAATTATCAAATTCTAATTTGATTGCACTTGAATATCAAGCTCGAACCTAGTTAAACTTGTCTTAACTTATTAATTATGGTTAAGCTTAGGCTAAATTAGTTTATTATCACTAGTTATAGATTACAGGAACCTATAATCTATAGTTATGGATTTAGCAAAAAAAATCCAATATTACATATACAATTATATGTTTCTTTTATGAATAGTCATGATCATTTAGATATTTAGTACAAATAACAACATCATTTACAATTTTGAGAGGAGTTGCTTTGAGTCATAATAGAATTAACAAAAAAATTCTCTCTTCCATAAACTTTTCTCTCATTTCCTTCTTCTACTTTCTTTCTTTTATCATTTTCACTTATCTAAAAAGTATCATAAAGAATATGCAAATCCTCCTCTAACTTTAAACCTCTAGTGTTCTCCACCATTGATTACTCGTTCAAGAACAAGAAAATTAAGTAAGTTTTATTTGAATGATTACAATTAGTTACAACCATTACTAATATAATAAAGATTAATAATTAAATACAACTGACCTAATAATTGCTATCCATGTTGACATTACAAACTTTATTTATTTAATAGAATAATATAATATCATATATATATATATATATATTGAAAAATGTTTATTGGTTAATGATTGGTAGGTATTGGTGACCATTAATACCATACATAATAAAAAATATCATTTTATAGAATAAACATTTTCTTAGTTAATATGATAGCCACTAAGGCTACTAAACTATCCATGTAATTGATTCTGTATGTATTATATTCCTTCTAACTCTCTTCCATGATCTTTTAAATCAACTTCCGATTTAATTCCTAATATGATTTCATCTTTGTCACAAGTCATATATTTTCTTTTAAAATTAGAGTTGAAACTAGAGTTAGAACTTTGATCTTTTAATGAACAATAAGGTTAATGATAATGAGAGTGATAGTGATATAATGGGCCCATTAACTAAAAACCATAATAAGATCGATAAGTAATGTATTTGACTTCAATTTAGTGATGTGTCAGATGTAGCTACATTCTTAACCTGTTTCTTTCTCTTTCTTTTTTTGTGCAATTATTTAAAATTTTCTCCAATTATAATGGTTTTAGACATAATCTCTTTAAATATTTATAACCACAATTCCAATAAGAGAAGACTATCAAAGATGCTACAATGTTTGACTCGCCGCCCAATCCTTTTTAGCTCCACTGCTAACATGTTTATAAGCTATATGTACTATGTCATTATATGTACACTATTCCTCTCTTGAGACTAATGACATCCCCCACGGTTACTCAATAATGGTGCATCACACCAAGTTATTGCAGACTTAAATGATATTTTGTATATAATCATTATGCAAGTTCTAATGATATTATTGTCAAAGATGGCTTAGGTCTTCACATTATCCATACTCAGATCCACCACTCTTCTTCCCTTACTTGTACTTTTAGTTAATGAATTATCCTTTTTTTTGCCTAATATTAAAAAGAATCTTATTTCTATTTACCAATTTTTTAATAACAATCACAATTCTAATGAATTCTTACCTATTGGCTTTCATATGAAGGATCTACGAAAAAGGGAAATCTTTTTTACGTGTAAAACTAATAACGACATCTATGAGTGACTAACTGACTCTCTATAATTGTCTTTTTCGATCATTGTCTTTTCTAACACAAAACCATTTTATCATAATAGCACTTTAGATTAGGTGATCCATCATCTCCATTATGTCCATATTTTTTACCTTATTCTACGTCAAAAAGTAATTATCATAATATATGTATAAGCACTAAAAGTCATAAACTTCACTCTTCTACATTTACAATTATTTTATCTCATCCATTATAAATCATATTTTTTATGTTTAAACCTCCCCCAGTTGCTTTTATTGATGATTTTAAGTATTATGCTATTGTCACTACTCATTTTACACGTAATATATTGTATTACTCCTTAAAGAAGAAATATCATGTTTATGAAAATTTTCTCCACTTTAACGCACTAGTAGAAAATCAGTCCAAACATTTCGCTGTTCCTCTTTACTCTTATTATAGTAGATAATTTTAGGCATTTTATCACTTTCTATCTCTTTATAGCATATTTCATCTTACTTCTCCTTTAAATACACTTGAAAAATGGGCTCTCAAAATGTCAACATTGACATATTATTGGAGTTGGTCTTTCTTTACTCACTCATGCCACACTTCCAGTCATATACTGGAAATATGCCTTTGCAACTATTGTTATCTCATTAATCGCATACCCATACTAAAACTTTGTCTTCCCTCTCCCCATGAGTCCCTTTTCCAATCTTCATCAAATTGTACCAAAGATCCATATCTTTGGTTATTTAGGCTACCCTAGGCTTCATTCCTATTATAGTCATAAAGTTTAGTCTTGATCCCTTCCTTATCTGTTTATTGGGTACTCACTGACCAAAGTATATATATTCATTTGATCCTACTTATAAAATTTACACGTCCTATTATGGAAAATTCATAGAAAATGTCTTTCCACTCAAATATATTCAAATTCATCTTAGTTATATAAATTTAGAAACACTTTCTAATTGGTTTATACCTGTGTCATTATTTCCCACTATAGTTGCACCTCTTAATACATCTTCAATTGCTTCTCCCTTGTACTAGAATCCAATCAATTATCCCACATCCTAGGTTGATCGTATATCATCTAAAGATCCCATTCCACCTTCTGGTCAGCTAAAACATTCATATGGCACCATTAATAGTCTATACCACCCATCCTTGCCTTTCTTTCCACTATTTCTAAACCCCCGACTTCTAAATCTTCCTACTAACACACACATTATAACCAATCATTCTAAAAACCATATCTATAAACCCATCCAAAAAACTTAATATAATTGCTACCATAAACTTAAATCATACACTTGAGTTGAATACAATGACCCAAATCCTTAAAGATTCAATTTACGTTTAAGGAGTATGATACCCTTGTGCAAAATGGAAGATGGGAACTTATCCTACCTGATTCAATACAAAATGTTGTTAGTTATAAGTAGTTATTTAAAATTAAACATTTGCCTAATGACTCTATTGATAGGTAGAAAGAACAACTAGTTATTAACAGCTTCCATCAAAGCCTTGGTATAGATTATCATGACACATTCAGTTTGTTTGTTAAACCTTCCACAATTAGTTTGGTTCCTAATCATGAAATTACTCTTAGGGGGTATTTTCATTAAATTGATGTCAAAAATGCCTTTTATAAGTTCATTTCTCTAAACATGTTTATATGGCATAACTACCATATTTTCATGATCATGATAACCCCACACATCTCTCTTTCATTAAATCATAACTCTAATGCAGAGTCATTACTCTTTATCCTTAATAATAGTAGTACTATGATCATCTCCTTATATACATTGATGGCATAATTATTACTGAATGTAATACTATTGTGACTCAATGATTTGTTGATCTTTATGCACAAATATTTCCCACTTGTCACTAAGCCAACACTTACAACTCTTTCTAGATATGCATAGACAAATCCCTCTAAATAAAAGAACATTTGTTGGTAGTCTCTTTTACTTGAGCCTCACTCGCCTTGATATTGCATATATTGTTAATAAGTTATCTCAATTGTACTACTAATCATTGGAACATTTTCAAGCGCTTGCTTCACTATCTCTTTGGTACAATTGATCGTGGTTTTGGCTTGCACCATCACACATCCTTATCTCTTTATGCCTTTTCAAATGTTGATTAGGCTAGTAATAAGGATGAATAAACAGTCACTAGTTCTTATATTGTTTATCTTAGTTGTAATATGATATCCTAGTCCTCTAAGAAATAAGACACAGTTGCACACTCTTTGATTAAAACTGAATATTACTCTATCTTTTTTTATGCAATTGATCATGATCTTACCTTGCACCATTGTACATCTTTATCTCTTCATGCCTTTTCAAATGCAACTAGTCGATGACTGGACATTCACCTGCATTTATATTGTGTATATTGGTTGCAATCTAATAACTTAGTCCTCCAAAAAATAAGACACAATTATATAGTCTTGAATGAAACTGAATATTGCTCTATTATTGCCACAATGGCTTAATTATATTATATTTTCTCTCTTTTAATTAAGCTTGGGGTTTCTATTTTGAATGTTTCAGTTATCTATTGTGACAATATTGAAGCAACTCATCTTTGTTCCAATATTATATTACATTCGCATATGAAGATGATGTGATTGATTATCATTTTATTAGGGATATTGATTATCATTTTACTAGGGATCAAGTACAAAGTGCAGCATTATATGTCACCCATATATCCTTAGACAATTAATTAGCCAATGTATCTTACCAAACCTCATTTTCAATTCTTAAAGACCAAGATTACACTCTCCTTAAGTGCTCTGTCTTAAGGGGGAATATTAGAGGAATCAATTTATTAATTATTTGATTCTATTTGTAATTTAAAATAACTATTTAGATTTAGAATATTTGCTTGACCACACAATATCATCTTGCATTTGTATATAAACTCATCTTTATTCAATTAAATTAATTCATTATTTCCAATCAATATAATCTTTAGATATAAAGTCACATAGATAAACAATTCCCACTAGCAAATCATATAAAACAAATTTGTAATATGCAAGTAACTAAATGGGAATCATAAGATAGTTATTACTGCCTCTTGTTCAGTTTCTTTGTTCATTTCTTACTCTCCTTATAGTTTGGATCATCATTCTTGTTTCCTATTTTTACGATTTTAAGTGAAGGAGATTAATGATGTATCTAATAATTAAAGGAGGTAGGTTTGAGTTCCTTTTGTAACTCATAATCCACTTAAAAATAATCTAACCAAAAATCACCAAATCTATTCCTCTCAAGTTTGGATAGGATACAGGATTTCACAAACTAACCAAATGGATTTAAACTTTCCATGACATGTCTTAGATTGACGAAGAATTGGATGAAGGTAAATTTTATTTACCAAAATTTAAGTTATACCTTAATTTTTGGCAACATACAAAAAGGATCTTAGCTTCTTAAATAACGTTTACGATGACTCTCAAATTGATGGAACTATTAAGGTTTCTTCAATTTTATTGACTTAGTTTTTTTTTTTAAATTAAGGAATCCAGTTCAGCTACGTATGTAATTTTCATAGACCCCTAAAAATTTAATCTCTAGTTAGTTAAGGGATATAGGATTTTAGGCTTCTCAAACCCTAAATCTCCAAATCCCCATATTTCTGATATTCTAAATGCAACAGTTCATCAACAACTAAATGTATTTAGATTTGCCCACACCAGTGTTTATCCTACTTCTAGGCATGTTGAGGAGAAACTGACATTATAACTACAACCATGGTAACTCCAATGGAGGCCTCCACGACTTGAACCGGAAACAAACACCCCAAGAGTACTAGCTACATGACAAAACATTTACAGTGGCCTGGGAACATGTATCATGGGAAATCTTTAAGGCAAAATATCTACTTATGTTCAAATTGTAAAAGATGTACAACTTTCATACTGAAGTAAAAGTAGTATACATTTCTACACTCTTCCAAGGACGGAGAGCATTCTTTGGGTAAATCGTAGAACAGGGCATTCGTTGTAGAACTCGTGGAAACTGACTTTAGGCGTTTACCTGGCATCTCTTGCATCAACTTTGTCCACATTATCAAAGATGGAAAATAAAAATGGATAAACAGTGATAAGAAAATATTTATGGACAACGCATACAAATTCAAACAGAAATATCATGAATAGTTTGATACTGGTGAATCTCATGTCATTGGAGCAAGAAATTTAGGCATATCACTTGAAGTTTTTCAGAAGGTGACGAACGATCTTGCCTCAGAGAATAAGTTTGTCTAACGTTATATATTTATACACAGGAGAGCAAGAGGGAGAATCACACCATAAAGAAGAGAAATATGGAGATTTGAAGATGAGGATTTTAAATTAATGAAAAATCTTAATGTTTAAAGACACATCAATCGTATGTGTGACCAACATGAACCCTTTATTAAAAAATATTATTTTGACTTTAAAAAAGTTGACAATTTTAAATATTTTTAAAATATTAATCTTTTTTTTATATGTTGTCAAACGATACATCCCCGATTGTAGTAAGGAAAGAACTATTTCAAACTCGATAAACTACAACAGCTTGTAAGAAAAAATTGCCACTATATCGCTTCTCAGTGTAATCAATAGATATTTACAGCCCGAGAATCAAATCATGCTATTGGTACCAAAAATGGTGGAAGCATGGCCAAGGATGCTTCAAATTTGAAGTGTGACTGTAGGGAAGAAGAACCTGTGGGCTAAACAAATATGTTACGGGCTGAGAAAGACCTTGGCAAGCTGAAGACTGAAAGTAGAGAAAAAACACAAAAAAAAAAAAAAGGCAAAATATTTAAACAATGGCAAAGAATGGAACTAAAATCGTTATAATCATGCGAGTGAGTGGACTAAGCTGGGGTGAATGATTTCCAGCGGGTGTTCGCATCCCTGATACATGGGAATTGTTACCGATTCCTGCCGTAGCCTGCGGATTCACGGCAGTAGCAGGAGGCACTGAAGAGACAGTTGGGCCAATCGGCATAGTGTTGGAATTAACAACATCATCGTAACCTGTAGAAGAAAGTGTCTCACTGTCAAACGACCGCCAATAGAAAAAAAAAGAAGCAAGTTGTTGAAATTGAAATGCAAGTATAACACTTACAGTTAGATGGCTTCCAACCTAGCACATTCCTCTCACGATCGAAAACAACTCGGTAACCAGTCATGAAATTTTCTACATTTAGATAAAAATTTGTTAATGGATATGCAGAAGATTAAAAGTCTGATGACAAGGCAAAAAGAATTTGTACAATTCCTATGTTAAAAGTTCCAAATTGAATACAAGCAACATGTTTCAACAGTAAAGAACTCACGTCCAATGATATTGACATCTCCACTTTTCACAACTCCAAGACAGTATACAGAAGCACCACCCTGCATATTGCAGTAACAAATTTGGGATCCAAGGGGCAAGAGTAATCTGATATAAATGCAAGCAAGAGTATACCTGGCTACCAACTATTACTATTGGATTGGTTGCATTGAATTGATCTCCACCTTTCATTACTAGATTGACTTGTGGAATCAACAAGTCATTTTGATTTGGACTGTCAAGGAGAAAATAAGTTCTTGAAGGATCAAGAAAAGCAGAACAAGGTAGGATTGTGGGTTTCTACATGAAAACTGACTACCACGAACAAGGTAGGATCATAAGTACTACCACGATATAAATACTCTCGGCTCTGTAAAGACAAATAAAATTACTTACGCTTTCAGTTATAAGTGTATAAGCTGGATCATTTAGGTATGTGAATGAGGTACCCGAGTCAAAAATTGCATAGAAGTCCAAGTCAGCGGCATTTCCTCCCACAATTATCTGAGTGGCGCTGATATTGTAAGTTGGACTGACAACAAAGTTCCACTGGAATTAATACAACCATCACACATTTCAGGTTAAATTTAGTATTTAAGTGCATTTATATGTGTCTCTGTGAGTTTGTGTTTAAAGTATGGGTGTACATCTATGATCTATTGCTCAATAAAGACAAAAAAGAGCACTCACTGTGATTGGTGCAGAATGAAAGGTGTTTCTCCTTGATCTGAACTTCCTTTATCTCCAAAAGTGATTCGCCCAAGCCCATCGGCTCCAAAGCACATGGAGAACGAATTGGAGATATAACCTTCCCTTGCTAAAGTACTAGGAACTGATATATTGGACATTCCAAGGCCAAATAAACCGTTTGGAGCAGCCCCGTCCAAAAATGAACCTGTCTGAACTTGACCACAACTGTAAAGAAGGGAGCATGTCTGTGTCACCACATGACTTAATGAAATAAGAATCCTAAACAGAAATGCTATAGAATTGGGAATCAAAAGCTGGATTTTGGAATTAATGGAAAAACCATCAAAGGAAGAAAAGGACAAGCTAGTACACACCAACATCCATGCATACTACAGGAGGTCAGTACAGACATGCAAACAACATCCCCTGAGGTCTCTGATATACAAAATTACCCACCCAAGTGAAACTTTTGCGTCAACAGCTTTTGCTCGAGTGTCATCCGTGACTAAGTGCAAGACATCCTCTACCAAGACCCCATTTGAAGAAGTACCATTAGAAAGATATGCTATTTGGTAAGGGCAATTACTTTGAGCAGATGTGCAACGGTATTGTAGTGAACACAAGTTGCTGTTGCAGAGGATGTTCTGGCTTGTTGATGACATGTTAGGGCTGTAGATATTAAGCTCTAGTTGCTGTTTGATACAAAACTTAAGTTAGCCAAATGATGCATAGCTGCATGTTCGATATAAAATCCTGAACAGAAAATTGAATAAGTTAAACAAAATCAAGTCCTTCATAACCTAACCACAACAGAGATACTTAAATGATTACCAATCTCCATGGAGGAAGCCCTTTAACCAACTTAAAAATCACATCTCCAGATTGCAATATACAGTCCATAAATTGCAATAGAAACATGATTACCATGCAAGGGAACTCCTACCCACTAAATTTCAAGAAGCAATTGAACACAAGGAGAAGACTAGAAATATCACATAGTTCTCGAAACAAAAATCTTTGGGAAATATATTGACTATTACCTTTCCAAAAGCAGTTTCGAAGCCATGTGCACAACTACTACAGTCACATGGTAACCACAAGAGGTCACTTCCAGTGTCCAGTGCAACCAGAAACCATGAACTTGGAGTTCCAATTGAAATGTTAGCGTAATGTAAACTGAAGATTGAACAAACAAAGGAATGCCCAAGTTTAGGGGGAAAAAATGTCATCAAGGCTGTATTAAACAGCAAGGAACGGGAAAAAGAAAAATGCATGTTTGGCTGCCCATAAAATTAAGCTTGTATGTAATTAAATCACCAAAAAAGGAAGGAAAAGCCGTAGCATCCGCTTTTAGAATTACCGACACAGAAATTAGTGGAAGGCATGATCTGCAGGAAATGAAAATCATTCTAAAAGAAACTGGAAAAGCAACAGCCTGGTCAATAGTACTATCCAATCGAAGGGGGTGACTCGTCTGCTTGACGATTTCCATAAGTTCTGTATTTTCCAGTTATTTTAGGAACTCATGGAGTAGCTTTACGTCTGATGACTTCTCAATTTTCTTCTTCACTCTTGACAAAACTTCTAAGACTATATCAGAAATTTAATAAAGGTTGGAACCAAAGGAAAAAGTAACAGAACCCCATGATGATATCCATTTCCGGCAATCTCACCAACATGAGCGAAAAAGAACTAAATTTGCAGCTTTACTCTTGCTCTTATTTTTGGTATAGCGTGAAAAAGAAGAAAAAGAAGCAGCTTCTTGAGTTTAAATTTTTAGAGAGAGAGAGATGTAGAAAGACGACTAAAAGAGTCGAAATTTGGAATAAACGGAGAAAGATAAAGACGGAATCTGATTCAAGATGCGACTGAGAATTCAAGGTTTGGATTTTCGAGATGGTTTGTGATAAATTTCAATCCTAAATTCATGAATCCAATAATAAAGACAACTAAGAAATGTCACAAACTAGTACCTCTAGGGGCGGAACAAAAAAAAAAAAAAGTGAACTGGTAGAAGGTACTTATGGGAGCTTGAAACAAGCATATCGGTTATAACCCAGTTCTCTACGATTTTCTCACAACCAAATAAAGGAAACACCAAACCCAAATCCTCTACTCTCCACACGTTCTCTTCTTGATCCATCTAGTAAGCTACAGTACAAACATGAACATGATAATCACACGTGCACAAGAAGGGAAGATAACAAAAAACGTTGTAAGGGTCATTTCTTACTATCCCAAAGAGTCGATTCGATAAGTCTCGTTCCCATAGGAAAAAGTAAGCGGAGCGGACCCATCGGCAGCGGCAAGCCTCCGACCATGAATCACGCGGTCGCGGTTGGCCATGGCAGAGAAATACTGAAAACTACCCTTTGCTGGCAACTCATCAACCGCCAAAATTCCCTTAACTGGATCCGAATAGCGGTGATGGATATCGAAACCGAATGTTCCAAAGCCGTGAGAAGTTCTCACCGACGATAATAACACCAACGATAGTAACGAACACAGAAACTTGTAGTAGTAGATGTTAAGGTAACTGCAAAAGAAGACGCTAACTTGGGCCATTAACAGTCCGGAATTCGCCCACCTAAAGAACAGAGAAGATCAAATGACGACACCCGGAGTGCAGGCACGCCGCTGTGAAACAACAGAGCGACAGTGTCGTTTTCCGTTGTTGCAGAGAAAGAGAGAGAAGTTATAACAGAGGCGCGAGTGCGTTGAAGGGGTCGGATTGGGTTGGGGATATGGTTCCTGCAGGATTGAGTTCTTAAACAGTCTTGCTTTGTCTGATTCTATGATTTTCGCACCTTTGTCCTCCGTCAACTTTCCTCTTCCATATTCCTACTCTTTCTCTCTTTCTTTTTTTATGTTCGTTAAGTTCCTAATTCTCAAAACTCATCCTTCTTCTAGATTTGGACGAGAAGGAATGAACTCTTTTGTGTATTTAGATAGAAGGTTGATTTTCATTTCATATTTGAATGAATATCAAAATCGTAGGTCTGAACGATATTTTTAGTGGTGGAATAGTATTTCTCATTTGACTACTAATATAAGTATGCTTTAACAATGACATTCTATTTCGTATTTACTTCACATTAACAAAGCATACTACACAAATCTTTTAATACGTTAAGGTGTACAATCTATGTGAAGATGGTTTCTATCATTCCTGAAATGTAATTACATGTTTTCTCGCTGTTATCTTTGCACTGGTATTCAAAAAATTTTCACATCTTCACATAAAATTAAGATATACAAATAAATTAGATGTACATTTATGTATACATTAACTAGTATGAAGTATGGGTTCTCAAGGATTAAAACAATGACTTTATCCTTTGGAATATCCGGCAATGAAATTGCACCAATGTGCTTTGTAAACGCAGGACAGGAGGGTCAAAACATGATAACTAAGAAAAGCAAGGACTCTAGACGAAAACATGATCATAAAGGTTGTTGGAGGGTAGTTGGCCGATAGTAACCCGTTACATCATTGATTATATCATACGAATCCCAGTCGTAGTTCTTCATCAGAATCTAACAGGTAGCCTTTTTTATTATTAGTCTTTTGTCCATTCTAACATTTCCGATGAAGCCACATAAGCATGCGTGTATACGATATGAATATCGACTATATATTTGTTTTTTTTCATTTTCTGAGTGCAATATGGTAATGTGACAAAAGCATGCGTGACAACAGAGGATTTCAGTCGGCTAGTTTGGGGTGTTACGATCTTGGTTTTCTTCAATTGCCAGCAACAAATGGCATAAACCCGCCTCCATGGAGGGTTCCTACTCAAATAAACCACGATTTTGCTGTAATTGATCTTTCTTTTCCTAAATGCTGCATGAGTTTTGATTCAACCTACTCTTCTTTCGTTCACTAGTAATTCTTATCCATAAATTGGGCCGCAACAGTCACAGTGCTCATACATATTCCTCTAAACACGTGTCATCTGATTCAAAGTGTCCTGAGATGGTTGTAAAATACAAAAAACAACCTCATGATCATTAAAGCATTGAATTTCAGTACTAAACGCGTTCATAAGGTGCCCACTAATAGCACATAGAGTTCAGACTCCATAACATAAGATTTTTTCCTTTCAATATTGCCGTTTAGCAGGCAAGAAGTAAGAAAAGGATGATACTTGTCATTGTCACATTGGTAAGCGACCACATGTTTTGGTACACCTAAACCAAATCAGTCTCAGTTTAAGACGAGTGTAGAGCAGGTGGGCTGGACTCTCGTCTGTGGAGCCTAAATACGTAAACACGCTGGTGGAGTCACGTTGAATATAAATGGCAAGAGGTATGATTGAGGGTGTGCTCATGAATGGCAATTAGAATTATATCACGATATAGTGAGAAATGACTGACCTCTATTTCTTACCATATTGAAGATACGAACTCTTATCTTAAAAAGAGGTATAAAAATACTATTCATCTAATCATAAGATATGACCAATTTTTTTCATATGAACTAATCAGAAACCCCTAATCAAAATTCTCGTTACTTGCAGAAATTTTCTTTATATAAGCAAACATCGCCTTATTTGACCCCAAGCCCACCCGAGTGTGAAAGCACAGAGGTTTACACACTTGATTGTTGAATCACTCCACAAGCCTAACTACAATTATGCATGCTTCGTGTACCAAATCAAAATTTGAAGTATTAATTCATCTCATCGATCTGGTCAAAATTAAGACAAATTAAATAACTAAAAGATATGGAATGTTTTAGTTATTCCAAATTAAAATATGACAAAACCTCAAAGGGTCTCAACATTGGAAAATTAAATTATAAAGGAAATTCACAAGGAGAAATAATATAAACACATAAATGTAAGTTTTCCTAAATTTGACAAAAAGGTTATATTAATTATGTACGGAAATGCACTTATGATTCACGCTTAGAAAACGGGTTCATTGAAAGATAATGAAATGCCTTCAAAGAATCACTTAGCCACTCGTTAACTATAATGAATTTTTTTGCAAACTTGTTCCCTTTTATCTAACAATAAATTGCAGTCTCTTTTTATTTTTAGTCGAAATATTCCAATACAAGCACAGAATTCTCCTACGCATAAATTAAGGGCTAATAATTATTTAAAATTATTATAATTATAAGTTAATATCTAAATAGATTATGCTCATAAGCTTAGTTATATTGAAGTGTTTCAACATTTTCTGTAAAATATAATTATCTAACATAAAATTAATCTCTTTCTATATTCACTATAAATTATAAAAAAAATACTATATACGTTGTTGCTTTTATAAAATCAAATTTTATTTTTACAAATTTATACACTTACAAATGTAATATAAATCTAATTACTTGCATTATCAAAAACTATTTTGTTTATGTTTTATAATTTTGGAAGTTTTAATAGATGAATGTGGAGAATTTTCAAATTCTTTAATTCTGGGAGAAAATAACGTTGGAACATTTTAATATATTAACAATCTATGTGACAAGTTGAATGGCAAATTAAGGTGAACGCACTACAATGTTACTACACACAGTTGAAAAGAAGGAAGAAGCATCACGTTAGTAGTCCCGGGACTAATAAGTCAAATGTGTGCGGTGTAAGTTCACATTCTATAATATCTTTTGATGACGGATACTTATGGGTTAATTTAACAAGATTAGGAAGTGCAAATTTAGCATGTACATTGCAAAAGGAACCCGTGTATTGATAATCTGACCTCTCTCGTAGTCCTAGCCAACTCAAGCATGCATATTTTCCGGGAACTTTCAATGTCAGTCATGAAATTTATCTAACAAGATAAGATAAGGGCATTGTATCGCAGAATACTGCACTAGTTAAATAATATTTTGTATTTTTTTCTTTGTAAACCAAAAAAAAGTACTCGTCGTGAAGATATTTACTAAAAACAGGGCATGTGATTTTACTATCAAATTTAAAATACCGAGAGCATTACCTCTCCAAAAGGATAGGCGGTGTAGATTGGAGGAGAGTAAAAGGACAGGCAGGGTAACACGTGAACGCAGATCATTTTTGGCCAAATACTTGATGTCGAGGTGCTTACTTCATCTACTACTCTTGATGTTTTTGGCCAAAAAAACTATAGCTGAATTCTCATAGTATATTTTTAATGGCTTAGAAATGGAATTCACAATTCTAAATCAGATATGAAACTCTTCAACCATACATCATGTGAGGTAGCCTCAAAATAAGAAACAAACTCAGCCTATATGATAGAAGTGGCAGTCAAAGTCTGCTTTAAACTCCTCTAGGATACTGCTCCACTGGCAAATATAAACACATGTTCAGATGTTGACTTTCGCAAATCAACATAACTAGCAAACTCCAAATCCAAGTAGCCAAGTACTTTGAGATTGTCAATTCCTCCGTACATAAGCATGTAATCTTTGGTCCATTGAAGGTATCACATCACTTTTTTGGTAGCTCTCCAATAGTCTACACCTGAGTTACTCTAATATCTTCCCAACATTCCATAACAAATGCAATGTTAGGTCTTGTACAAACCTAAACATACATTAGGCTCCCTACTGCAGAAGCATATGGAATATTTTTCATTTGTTCCCTTTCAAGCTCATTTTATGAGCACTGGTTCAAATTGAACCTATCACCCTTCACAATAGGTTCTATACTCGGTGAACAATCTTTCATTCAAAATCTCTCTAAGACTTTATTAATATAGGTTTATTGAAATCAATCTAAAATGTATTGAGATTTGTCCTTATAAATCTTAATGCCAATAATATAAGATGTCTCACCCATATCCTTCATATCAAAATTCTTATAAAGAAATTGTTTCACCTCAATAGCAAACCCTTGTCATTGGTGGCAAGTAGAATATCATCCACATATAAAACAAGGAAATAAATTTTACTCCCACTAACTTTCTGATACATGCATTGATCCATGATATTTTCAACAAAACCATATTACAAGATATCATGAAATTTCAAATATCATTGATGAGAGGCTTGTTTCAATCCATATATAGATTGCTTAAGCTTATACACCAAATGCTCACCATTACTTGAGGAGAATATTTTCGGTTATTTCATATAAACCTCTTCCTCTAGGTCTCCATTTAGGAATACAGTTTTCATATCCATTTGATATAGTTCAAGATCAAAATGGGTAACCAATGTCATAATCACTCATAAGGAATGTCATGACCCGGTATCACATTAGGTCTATGACAACCACCGTATAACTGGGCTAAAGACACTCACGATATCCTTAATCCGATTATGCAAGGCTAACTAAAATCTTTTTTTATCACTTGGGCAATACAACGGCTATGTCTTAAAAATCCCAAAACTTGTAACATTTTTTAACACACATCTATACTCATATCTAACCACAACTTCAGGACTTTAAAGCCCACTCAAGGCAATCTTAACAACAGTATCAAAAGATTCATACATAAAGTTATTTATAAAATACAAGGCAATAAAAAGTTATCTTACAAAATCATAAAGCATATCTACATAAACACGGTTCATGAGCCACTAGATAACGAAAATACAAAATAAGAAACTACCCATATATGGTAATATCCTGAAAATGTCAAAAGACTACATGATCCACTCAGAGCTTCAAACTCACTAAATTAACCTGCATGGTTGGAAAGCGGAGGGAGTGAGTACATTATGTACTCAGTGCGCAGGAAAAACATATAATGCTAATAGGACTCGATACACACCAAGACAGTACAGATAACCTATAAAGTGAACATACAGCTCGTAAAATCACATAGGCTTAGCCTATGACGCAGTTACTACTGGTTAGGAACCATAGGGGCCTAGTCTATTAATTCACTCGTACGATAAACATAGGTTCCAGTTCCAGCACACAAAACATAAAAACATCATATGTATACATCAAATCTCATTAGAAAATAATTATTAGAATACGTCAAAAAAGTCATGTGTGACACCACTAGTCAGCCAAACTAATATGCACACCCACCGATCCTCGGTGTTGGCTCGACTTTCATCCATAGTTAGTCCGAACTACAGTCAACAAGAGTATCATGACCCTATGTGATGACCTCATTGATATCCAGACCCTAAGTGTGGAATCACCCGCGAGTCCTGTAGAAAGATGTCGATATGGCGACTCAACTTTCATATACCAGCATCAAGGGTATGGGGGTCACTTAATCAGTTGTGTCCAACACACGATTGACCAATCATCTCCTCACCAATCACCAAAAATCATATACAAAAATTAAGTACAAAAATCAAAAAAAGCATCATATTTTTATTTATCGATCCAACCGATAAAATGAAACCGTACTATAGCTCTAAGCTAAAGAGAACAAATACATGCAGAATACATGACTCAGTTATGCTTATGTAAATTCCAAAACATTATTTCATGAAATAAAAGTTATCTTTTGCAATCCAAGTGTAAAGTTATTCAAAAATGTAGTTTCATAAAATAAAGCATTATTCTTTGCACTTTAAACTCAAATTTGTTAAAAACAATAACATTTCTCAAAATATGTAAAAAAAAATGTCAGTTTCAAAAACCATGTTGAAACATTATTTCATACAATAAAAGTTATCTTTTGGACGTCAATGGATAGTTGTTCAAAACAATGACGTTTAATAAATACCTAAACATATTAGCATCCATTTGAGATTCAATTCTACCATATGTTGCATAGGTTTAAAATTCACATACAAGTCATCATGCTTGTCTTAGGATGTTCTAATCCTATTCAAGAAATACAGTTTCTCCAACTCACCTCAAAAGAAGGTATACACTCTCTTATCTTCAACAATCTTGGGTATGGGCTCTTTGATTCACAACTCCCGAACCTTTATACATAAAAAGGATATACAATGAAATTACTACCTAAACATAAATTTCCTATTTATACACCCTCACATAAGTGTATAAAAAACAATATGTCTCCCTATAAGCTATAGAATTTGAACATTAAACTTCTCACAGGTTTACTTCCTTACTAGTCATATTAGCTTTTCTTTTGCATTTTCTAAGGCATTTAATGCCTTTAATCCCATATTTACTCATTTTCAAAACATAATTAAGCACATCTTTATCCAAGCATATTAGGCCTTTACTTGTCAATCTAAGCAACAATTCAAGTTCACTCCAAGTAAACATAAAAGTGTTTCCAATGCATACCATTATAAAGCCTTAAATCCTAAATCAAGTTCACTTAGGCATTTTATCAAACACCTAATGTGC
>JAOQMP010000208.1:23784628-23794661 GCA_027563575.1 Erythroxylum pedicellare | reverse complement strand
AGGTAAGATAAAGAAGGACTTACCACTTTGAGAAGAAGTCCTCAAATTTCAAGTTTCCGAATGCAAGAAGATTGATGCAGAACTAATCCAAGTAGCACACCCTGTAAGTGTAAATTTCAATTCATTGATTAATTGACTGAAGTGGAATATAAATCAAAACTCACAGCCCCATGTGGATTAGTTCAATTTCCTACAACTATCTACAGATGAGATTAACATAAACAACAATGCTGTTGCTGTTTCTGTATAAGAGTAACTTTAGACCTGCAATCACGAGCTACAACTTGGGAGAAATCTGAAGATAGAGGTTGGAAGAAGACGAAGCTATAAGTTTAAGATAGCTGAAAAGAAAGGGTTGCAGAATACAAGTTGGTTTCAGTGCTCGTGATTGAATAGTGCATTTCCAGAAAAATGAAGGAACAGAGAATTAATGTAGAACCAAAACTTTTATAATTCGTTGTACTACCTTTTCGCTTCTTGATAATTATAGTTAAGACATTAACAATTAAGCCGTGAACAATTTGATTCTATACGGATGGAGATCTAGTTAGCTACGTCTAAACAATGCAAGGATGTAAAACCAAAGAAAGTGACAGAAAAGAATAGCAGAGAAGAGGTAATAAGAAGAGTTGAACATGGTCTTTTAAGGGATTCGGTTTTGTTGATGGAAAAAACCACGGAATAGAACCTGATGCCTCACCCAATGCATACCCATCAACAAATCCGAATCCCTTACCCCTTCCACACCCATCAATAACTCCATACACAAACACCCATTCCAAACCCATTACCCATACAGAAAAACAAAACTAATGAATGAAAGAGTCTTACCCAGAAGAGAGAACAGAAAGTCGAACAATGGGTTGGCCTCAAGGGAGAGTGACATTTCTGGAGAAGATGATCTTTGGGAACAGAAACTGAAAAATGAGAAAGTTGTCACAAGGTGCTCTCGTGCTCTGGGAAAAAAAATTTACCTTTAACGACGGAGACGCAGCAGAGTGAAGACAGAGAGTTGCGAGGGAGGGTAGTTTCAGTTTGAAAAACAACGACGGTATTTCGATGGTTCACTACGGAGAGGAAATGGAAACAGACGAAGGAGAGGTGCGACTGCATTTGGAGGAGCTGCTTAGGTTTGGACAGATGAGAGGGTTTTTTGGACATTTCCAATTCTTATCCATATGACAAGAATTTCTGTACCTCAGTTTTGGGAGGAACAAAAATTTCTGTCCTTATCCTCTGAGAACGGAACTAAAATGGGTGAGGACGGTAAGCAAACAGGCCGAAGGACAGAACTTTTGTGTCCTCGTCATCCGTCCTCACCCCTGAGGACGCTAACCAAACGATGTTATGTAGGACAGGACTTCAATGCTAAGGCACTTCAATATAGTGTCAGGGATGAAGTTGAGCTAGAATCTAATTAAGGACGTGGAGAAGAACTTCATGCTGACCATAAATGAGCTTGAAGTTACTCTCCATTATTGTATCGTGTTACATGTGGTGAATTATGATATTAGGGCATGAAACATTTTTTTACAACGGCGTCATTGTCGAATCCAAAATTATGTTTCAATGAAAGTAAAGTAATGCTTATACTAACAACATCCACAGTATTAATATCCACGTCACAATGATAACTAACAATTAAATTAGTAGTTTATTCTACATAAAGATTACATTTATGATGACATCAAAAGATAGAAAATTTTGGTTTGATTACTTAATTATGTATAATAAAATGCACTGTATAACAATTTTTTGCTTGCATTATGAAGCAAACAGATTACTGTTTAATCAAAATTTAAATGAATGTCAAACATTGTTGAAATTATTTGAGGTCAATTGATAAGGTTATAAATTTGTGACTGAAATGTCACGAATTTGAATCATAGAATTAATTTCTTTATTAAAATATGAAGAAAATATTGCGTAAAATTGACGACCTTCTTCCTACTCTCGCAAAGTAAAAAGTATTGTATACTGGAACAACCTTTTTCCTGCTTACAATAATACATAATTTAATTAAAGATATAAAGCAAAAAAATTAAAGTGGATAGAAAAATGGATTGGAAGTATATATTATCTAATATATTATTGGTAATGAATAAAATTAAAGTTAAATTGGAATGTTTTTATTTAATTAAATTTTAAGCTTTTTATTATTAAATTCCACGACAATTCTTTTGCCAGGTACATAAGCTTATAGTGTTTTTTTTTTTTTTTGGGTTGAAAATATATATATATATATGCTTATAGTTTTGGACGCCTTAGGCTACAGCATAGTTTATTGTGGCATGCCAGGACCTACGTAAGAGTTGGTGACGGAGGTTGTCTCAAAACAAAAGTCAAACCTACCAGAATATTTAAGTTTAAATCATTTTCTCTTTAAAGCAATCCTTCCTTTACCAAAGGAGGCTGAGACGGGTATTAGCATTCTTTACTTTTACACATCACATTTATAACAACCCTACGCAGTCTACAACCAGCTCTCTAGGTTGACCGCACTTGTTGATATGGCTGTAATTAAAAGTCATTTTTGCGTTGCATTCTTTTCACAGAAGCTTCCTCACCGCGTTATATGCCTAATTTTGTTCAGTAATTATCGTTGGACTCGGACTACCCTCCCTCCTCATTCGGGTGTAAATTAATAAATATCCATACACTAAGGAAAAGTCAAACTATCATCAACAGGAAACAGGAAATTTTCTAAATTACGAGTGAAACAGGGAAAAAAGTAAAGGGGTGATTAGTACAAGGGCAGATAGCTTAAGCCATAGGTTAGCTTGCTTTAAGAAGCTAGATAGCGGGAATCAAACTATCGAAGCGCTTTGAGTCGTTGACCCGTCTTGATATTTTTGGGATTGAAAGTGCCGTACTCTGATTGCCATTTTTCGTATGGGGCAAAGAAATGTGTGTTTATATTCAAAGCAAATGTATAACTCGTTTGAAATTTAACGTGAATAATAGAATTAGAATATAACTTTAATTTTTATGTACTAAAAAATTTAAATTAAATCTCAACATTTTTAAAATACTTCAAAATAAACTCATAAATTAACACTATAATTTCCACACTGTTCCAAAAGACACTGTTTGGAATCTGAAGCACGATATGAAAATCCTTCTCACTAAATACCAAGATGAAAGGAAGATAAAAAGAGAAGAAAGAGAGAGATTCATGATTTGCTCGAGACACGTTGGCTTTGTTCGGATGAAATAATAGGACGAGACAGCTTCAGTAATAACGTAACATAGACAGAAGAAGAAAGACAAAAAGAAATCATGGTCCAGAAAGTCTTGTTTAATCTCCTGGAACTACAATGCCTTGTTTGAGCCTCTCCTTTTGCATCTTCTTCTTTGATATAGGTTTCTTCTTCACTTTCAGAAGTGTCTTCTGAGTATAGTTATAGAGCACATCCCCACCATGAAGACTAGTCAAAATGCCCAACCACGGGACAATCATCCTTTGGTTGCCCTCGCCTCATCAACATTCTTAGCAATCACATTTCCGTTGGCATCCTTCGTAATCACTTGTCCGATGGAAAAGCAGGGAAGCTCAAAATCCATAATCATTTCTACCTTCTCATTATCAAAAGTCGCTTAATTTATCAGTTTCTTGCAGTTATGTTTTTGTCAACTAATAAAGGATAACTAAATTAGTTGTGATGAAACTTGAAAGCATCTCTAATTTCAAAAATATACATTAAATCACTATTATTACATTTTATGATAAATAACATCATTTACAAAATAAAAATCAATTTACAAATATATTAATTATTAATATATTTTAATCATTTTAATATCTGTGGGTATTAAATACCCTTTATTTTTAAGATAAATTTAATTTATGCATGCATATATATTATACGTCAAAATGAAATATTATATAAATAAATAAATGATTGTTAATTTACAAATATAAAAATTTGTTAATTATTAGTACAATTTAATTATTTTAAAGTCTAAACACATTAAATATTACTCTATAAGATACTACTAATTATATAAATATAGCATTTATAAATGAATAAGTATTATACATGAGTAATCCACACACACAAACATATATATATTAGATGTGAAATAAAATTAACTTAGATAGAAAATTTAATTCAACTATTTAAAATTTTGTGATTTAAATTCACAATGTAATAAGTTATACATTTAGTAATTTTGATATGCAAATAAAGCATCATAATTTTTACCTGGTGCTGTCCTATCTCATATAAGGAGTTAAGACATGTAGGTTACAAGGATATATTTGGCCCGGAATGGCAATACCCCAACAACAAGTATATATTTAGTCCTTAGTCATAACACACCCAACTAGAATAAATCATTTGTTGAAATTGTGAGTAATATGCTTCTTCTTCTTTTTAACTTATTGACTTATCAAATAATTTATTGATAATATGTGGATAAGGAAGTGTTAAATACCTTTGAATATTTAATCAATGTATATTATTTCAAATAATAGTAATTTTATTATTATATAACAAGTGTTTTTTTGCTACTTATAAAACAGCAAATTGATATTAGTAAAGATCCAATGGCTTGAAGCCTACATGCCTGTTCCTCATTTATTTCATGACAATATAATATATAATAATTATGGGAATCGTACCATGGAAATTGCTGACGACCTTCCTCTTTTGTTGGTCGGCGCGGTGTGAGTACGAGCAATCGTATAAAATAGGCAAGAATCATCGGTAAAAGGTGACGGCATGCAAGTTCTGGAAGAATTAGTTAGGGTCAATAAATAGGATGGAAACGGTGTAGGGATCCGGCAAGAAAAATGTTTTGTTTTGATTATTTGTTATGTCATAAAGGATGGTAAAGTAATTATAGAAAGATTACTTAAGAATTAACTTAAAAGACAAATCACTTGTTTATCTTGATCTGATGTGTGTATATAAAACTTTTAGCAGTCTATAAATGCCCATTCTTTGCTGGATTGTACAGAGACCTCAATAGTAATTATGACATATTTAATCTTCTTGTTATATTCATTTATAATATTTTTATTTAAAAAATTAAAGCATTGTATTGATAAAGTAGGATTTAAGAACACTCTGGGAGAGGATCTATAGTTTCCTTAGTCCTTTACAACAAAAGCCTAATATTTACAAAGATTTTTATAATATTCTTAGTAGAGTATACGAATACTTACAAAGATTTTTCAATTGAATCTTTTAACGTTACTAATTTTTTATTTAAGCCCCTTCCATTGATTCTTTTAATTTAAATGGACAATCAAATCAATTTGAAGATGACACGAAGAACTACGTGGATGTTTAAACTTAATAAGCTGACTAATTAACAATAGGGTCGATTTTGCTACATTTCCAAATGTTGCCCTACTCTCCAAAATTCAGGTCCACTTTCTCGTTTGCTTTTGATAAACGCCCTCCTCAATTCTCTCCACATCTCCAATTCGTGGCCCTCAAAAAGTCGCATTTGCTGCTGAGCAAACCGTTCTGTTCACCTCCACAGCCACCCAGGCTCCATGGCACGAGAATGATGAAGGGTTAAAGTACTAGATTATGGAAGCCAGGAGATACAATTACATGATACTGAATTTTTCTTGTCCGGCCAATTTTATTCACTACAAGAAAATTAGTTATTAGTAATGGATAATTACCAACAAAAAATTATTATCTGTAATTAAAATTGTCAGAAAAATTTTAAATTGTGATATAAAAATATCCGTAGGTAAATATGGAAGGAAATCATCCCAGTAAATTTTCCGACGGAATATAGCGCTAATAAAAAATGACGGTTGGTAAAGAAAGCAGAAATGCTTGGCGGAGTACATAATGTTAGAGTTTATCGACGAAGTTTTCATCGGCAAATTGTAGTCGTAGAAGTCATCATTTGTCTTTGGTTAAGCGCTTTAAAAAAAAAAAAAAAGAATGACGTCGTTTAGTTTAATATCAAATGACGTCGTTTTCGTAACCCCCCCCCCCTCCAATTCTCCTCATCCATCGCACGCAGCCCCATTTTTACGTCATTTGTCATCGTCATTTGACTGCAGCTCTCGTCATCCCACCGTGCGTCATCGTCGTGTTGTCATGCGTCCTTAGCATGCCACCGTCCTCAGGTAGCCAACTTCTTCATCTCCATTGCAACCAAAGGCCACTGTACGTTGTGCCACCACACCTCGTCACCATTTGTCTTCAATGTCGTCATCGCATTTGTTTTAGGTACTGTATAATCGTCTCTCGTGCACCACACCTCCTCCTCGTCGTTGTCGTCGTCATCCTGTCAATGTATAGGTTGATTAAGACGTTGTTAATTTGGTTATGTAAATGTGGATGTATTATCTGTAAATGTTGATAGTGAATATGAAAAATGTGGAGTTGGTACTGTAAATGTGGATTTGGCTTTGTTAGATACCTTGGATAATTTTTTTTTACTAGATTTAATGCATTAACGCTTTCATTATTTGAACCTATAAAATTAATATCAAAATCCATCCTACCATTAAATTGAGTTACTAAATCAAATAATTCAAGATTGTGTGTATATACGACATTGATGGTTCATTATTAGAAATGTTGGTGTTGTGGGATATGATTTCCAATAATAATGTTCAACATTAATTGGATAGTTCTTCCTGTAAAGGAACAATTTGTGTGATTCGCTTACCAATTAATAGGTTTTATTTTGATAATCTATTTGAATAAGTGTTACGCTACAATTATTTCAAAGAATCTCTTATCCTTCAATTATACATGTTATTGATTGATAAATATCTTTGATTACTTGATGAAGGAGAGTCAAGAAGCAATTGAATTAGACTAAGTAGAGGCATCCAAATTTGACCTTTAGATTCATACCTTATTTAAGCAACTTAGGTATTTAGCTAGGCCTCATCTCTAATCATACCTTATATCCTTTTGATTCATACCTTATATCCTACTCTAACCATAAAGTTCCTGAATTAAGTAGTTTAGATTGCAATTAAGAAGGAGATGAGGAGCAAAATGAAAAAAAAAAAACAGGAAGAGGACTTCATAACATTAGAAAAAGAAAAAGCTAGGATTTGGAACAACCCATAAGAAATGACCTTTGGTTTTCCTTTTCCCTCTAGTGAACCAACTTTATTTCTCTTTCAGCCTTGAGCAAAAAAGAGCTTAATGAATTTGAACTTTGAAATTCTTAAATTGATGTTCACAATGTCTTTGTTTTAGCTTGCATACTTTTGAAGATGAAGCAGATTTTTATGTCGATTATAGTCCTTTTCAAATAGTGGTGCATTCCCACCAATTAACTAATATGAAATAATTTTTTTCGCAGAGCCTATTTTGTGTTGAAGAGCATCAATGATCCTTCTTCTTTGTAGTCTGTAGTTGGACGACTAATATCTACCATATGTGTTGCTGTAACAATATAATAATTATATGCGTATGAGTTTTGTGTGAATGTAAAGGAGGTCATGATTTTGTGTTATTGTTTATAATATTCTTATAATCGTTAGTGAGTTTTTATGTTCTTCTTTAATAGTCTAACTATTTATATTTGGATTGTGTTTGAATCATTGATGAGTAGATGTAAGATTACATAAGCATTTACTGTATGCGAAATGAGCTTGAGATCTTGTGGATGATTTGAGGCATAATAAACCCTTAGGATGGTATGTAAGCTAGAAACCCGTGTTACAGCTCCCATAAGACTTATCAGTGAAAAATTTCATGAGCTTAGGAGTCACAACAAGAACTTGTTTTCTTGATTCTTAAATGTAAACAATGTCATGTACCATAGTTTTGAAATCAATTGTAGGTGTTTAATTTAATTTATCAATACTTCAACTTTGATGTGATTAATGCAAACTTAGTATTAACACTAGAAATTCATATGTTTTTATAAAAAAGACAGTTGTTTGCGTAAAAACCCCTAAGACAATATATAGGCTGGAAACTCGTAATGCAGCTCCTATAAGGCTTATCGGTGAAAAATTTCACGAGCCTAAGAGTCATAGCAAGAACTTATTTCTTGATTCACAGGTGTAAACAATGCCACGTACCATAGTTTTGAAATCAATTGTAAGTAATTAATTCAATTGATTAATGCAAACTTAGTATTAACACAAGAAATTCATATGTTTTATACACAAAACAGTTGTTTGCATTAAAAAAACCCTAAGACGGTATATAGGTTAGAAACTCGTGATGCAGCTCCCTTAAGGCTTATTGGTGAAAAATTCAACGAGCTTAGGAGTCATAGCAAGAACTTGTTTTTTTGATTCACAGGTATAAACAATGCCACGTACCATAGTTTTGAAATCAATTGTAGGTGATTAATTCAATTGATTAATACTTCAACTTCAATTCGATTAATGCAAACTTAGTATTAACATAAGAAATTCATATGTTTTATAGACAAGACAGTTATTTGCATACTAAACCCCTAGGATGGTATATAGGTTGGAAACCCGTGATGCAGCTCCTGTGAGACTTATCAGTGAAAAATTTCATGAGCCTTGAAGCCACAATAAGAACTTGTTTTCTTGATTCACAAGTGTAAACAATGCCACCTACTATTGTATTGAATTAATTGGAGGTGATTAATTTGATTGATTAATACTTAGGAGATGTTGTGTAAAGTTTAAATGTTCTGTAAACTTAGGGGACATAAAGGATATTAACTATGAAATCACTCTTTTAAATTAACAATTTTGCATAAATAAGTAATGTTGATAGATCTTGGATATATAGACGATTAACACCTTATGGTTTTATTAATTATGAGTTTGTTAAGGGAGTTGAAACTTTTATTCATTATGCATATTCTCAACCTATATATATGGATGGCCCAAAGATTAGAAGTTCATGTAAAAAATGCAAACACATTTGTTTCCTTCCTATCGATAAAGTGAATGAGCATTTATTGAGAAAAGGGTTTGTCCCAAATTATTTTGAGTGGACACGACATAGCGAGCCATTGATTTGTAGCACCTCAAGGGATAATGAAGTACTGTCAGTGAATGTGGATAAGTTTAAAGTGGGAATTGGATTTAGAACAAATAATGTGGATGCAAATGAAAACCTTTACGTACAAATGGATTATGATGCAGCCGGCTATACCTTTCAGGAAAATATAGAAAATCTTAAAGAAGAACTAAACTCACATATAAAACAATTTTTTGACTTACTACGCTTAGCTGACTAAGAATTATGGCCAAATTGTGAGACAATGACTCAATTGACTTCAATTGCTCAAATATTGAGTCTAAAATCTGAAGGACATATTTTTTATTGTAGGTTTGATAAAATTTTTAGATGGTATAATGAATCATTGCCTCCTGATCATACAATGGTTGATATTTTTTACAATATGAAGAAACTTATTAAGGGTCTTGGTTTGCCTGTTGAAAAGAATGATTGTTGTAAATTGGGATGTATGTTATATTAGGGAGATGATATGAAATTACAAGAGTGCAAATTTTGTGGTCAATCCAGGTTCAAGCTTAGAAAGCATTTTATGAAACAGAAATTAGTACCCTGCAAGTAGATATATCATTTGCCGCTAACTCTGAGACTTCAAAGACTATATGCTTATGATGTTACTGCATCTCACATGAGATAGCATAATGAACACGAACAGGAAGATGGAATAATGAGTCATCCATTAGATGCACTAAAGTGAAAAAATTTCAATAACACCCATTATTAGTTTGCAGTTGAAAGTAGAAATGTTAGGTTAGGATTGTCGACGGATGGATTCTAACCTTTTGGTCAGCCAATAATATTCATCATGATCAATCAAAATTACTCCTTATAATTTGCCTCCATGGATGTGTATGAATGAGGCATATACGTTCTTGACAACGAATTTGCTAGTGCCTACAAATTTAAAGCATAAAATTGATGTATTCTTACTGATATTTGAATCGCAGCATCTTTGAGAATATGGTGTTGAGACGTATGATGTGTCTTTAAAACAAAATTTTATGTTAAGAATAGCTTTGATGTGGACCATTAGTGATTTTTCGGCATATGCTATGTTGTCTAGATGGAAGATAGCTGGTAAA
>JAOQMP010000208.1:23732727-23752523 GCA_027563575.1 Erythroxylum pedicellare | reverse complement strand
AATTATTTATGCATATAAATATTATTTAAAGTAAATTAAACAATATACAAAACACAATATATTAATTATTATATAATTTTAAATTATATAAAATATAAATAAAAATATATCTAACCTAATTTTTTATATGGATTATAACTCAAGTAAAATTAATATCAAAAATAAATATTAAAAAATATAAATACATAGAAAAGATAAGTTTATAAAATAAACGTAAAGATGAATTTGTGGATATTGAAGAAATTATATGTAAAATATAAAGATAAAAAGAACTAAAAATAGATTCATTAATTAATCTGAAAATTTTACTCAAAAATATCACTTGAGAGATTTTTTAAAAAAAGCTTCAAATTTGAACTTTTTTTGAAGCTTTTTTAAAGGTTATATTTTAACCGGACAAGAATCATATCTATTAAAATATTTTTTATTTTATAACTAATCAATTTTTTTTAAAAAAAAAAGTCTTTTATAACAAAGAAAACTACTTATTGACCCAAAAGCCGATACAAACGTACACTTAGTTACGGACTTGGTCACGTGATGGCTCTTCAAACAATAATTGGTGGATCCACTCGAGTTAAAACAGGGAACGTGCCGAGTGGAAGTCTAACTTTGCAGGAGCCTATTGGTTTGTACGTGGTAGTTCTGAGAGCTGATAGCAAAAACCAACTAATCTGCTCAAAAAAGTTGGCATTATTAAGAATTGTCTTTTATTGCCCGCTTTGTAGTTTATTTTGAATGCATGACCAGGGAAATCTTATTCTGTTGACAGACATTAAATTAGCTGTTCATGAGTCATACATTACATTGGTGTTTTGTCTCTTATACCAATTAGCTTACTTACAACTTAATGCAGAAGCCTGGTGTAAACCATTTAACGCTGATGTGATGCAAAAATCTTTTTCAAAGATTGGCGTGAAAGGATTTGATTCTCTATTGCTTCTAGTCCCCTTTTTTTTTTTTTAATAATCGCGGAATTCATAGTCCATTTTGCAGCCTAGAGAACGAGAAAAAGGACCAAGGACCAACCGTTGTATTATTATGTATATGCTAATATGCACTCTTTGCTATAGATGATTAGCTTCCCCTTAACGTTTTGAGCTCAAAATTGTAATGACTTTAAAGTAGCTCAAAATTGTAATGACTTTAAAGCAGCTTACAATGAATTCTCTATTATTGCTGGAAGGTTTTGATGCACTTGTTCAAATGAAGGCACGTCCTAGTCCAATCCAACCAACAATAATATTCCTTTGAATATAACATTCGTAACCAAATTTTTTGGACTCGCCTCTCACACTATCCAATACTTGCTTTGGGAAGTTCTGTATAGAAATATCTAACCAACCTCATCAGATTCCTTGTAAGGGTATTTATTGCAAGAACCGGTAACATGCTTGTCTTCGCGGCTTCAAAAAGCATAATAGTTTAAGATTTAATGACGTTCAACAGGTAACAAGCCAGCAATTGGCTAGTACCTTAGCATGTAGATAAGCGGGGTACTGATTAGGTATACCGTTCAGGTTGTCGGTGTTTCACTGGAGGGCATGGAGCTACACTAATGACCCCGAACAACAGCAGTAAATGAGTCTCAATAGGCAGTTTCTCTCCAGTAAAACGTAAGAGCTGCACCCGAGTAATCGGCTTCTAAGATACATGGCACGTAATTGCAGATCAGAGATATTTTTTGTCAATTACATGCCTTCTCCATCTGTAAATGGCCTGGAAAACCAGAAGTTTTGCTTGCCTAATTCAAAACTAAAGTTTTATTTGGCCTCTTAGGTTCTTTTCTCAGCTTTGTTCTTATTGAAATAGACATTTGAAGAGCAATTTGAAACTCCCTTTTTTTTTTTTTTATACAGATCACTAATCTAGTACAAGGAACGACCCCATGATGCATACCGGAATCACCAAGGCAACAGGGTAACGAATCATCTAGCAGAACAAAATTACTAAGGCACGAAAGCCAGTGCCAGTTAAACAATATACAGAAGTAAGCATCACATATCCCTTCTACAAAGGGGACAAGAAGCATGCCTAAGAAGCCATTTATCGATGCATGGAAGGTGAAACATGTGATGGCAATGAGGCAAGCTTCTAACAGTCTCGCCAAGCTGGAAATCCTGTAGAAATAATAAAAATCGGAATAATTAGGAAAACATCATTTCAATGGAAACCTGTTTCAAGCTACGGGGAATGTAAACTTCCGAAGAACCAAATGGAGGTAACAGCATGATATAGGATCACACCTGAAGACAAACTGAACATGAGACTTTGTCCCCTGAAGTGTCCACATTGTTCTTAGTTGTGATTGTGATTTTTGGGATCTTTTCAACAGAGTCTCCAGGCAATCCTTTAGCACCACCAGTATCAAATATGTTGGGAACCTCCTCAAAGCGTGTTTCAACAGCACCCATCTAATCACCGTCAACTCGTAAGCAAAGAATAATGGGAATGGGCGTGGGCATCTAATACAGCGATCAATCGATTCGTTGACAGAAAATTACCTGACTTTGCACAGCACTTAACATGGCCGGACCAATTCGCTCGCGCACAAGTCTCCCATTGAGAAGACTCGCAATAACATCAATCTGGTCCCATCAATACACCATCAATTGAGCACTTAAATTGGATAAATACTAAACTCTTGAAGATCAAGTCTATGCAGCCAGTATGGGAAATCTAATGTGTTAACGTTCAATATTCGTCAATTTTTCATTGCATAAACCATTGTCACAAGGATAAAGCTAGGTTTCTCACCAAGTAGAGGACACAACCAATCCCAGATTCATCTGATTGCCAAAGAACAAGAGAGGCTTCAAAGACCTCAATAGAGAAAACAGCTCCCGATATAGCACCAACTGCAGCCCCTCGAACAAACCCACTCTCAGTTTCTTGGCCTATCAAAGCTCCGGTCATGGCTCCTAGCAACGTGCCTACTGCACAGAAGAAAAAAAAAATGCCAACTTTTTCAGCCACATAGTAAAATTAGCCTCAGAATTTTAGCCCTTTATGTCTTTATATTTGGATTTGCCTAATAAGATCAATTGTTGCAAACATTTTTGCTGAAGATGAATAGTAAAGAAAATCCAAACTTTTTTGTCTTCTACATAAGGTCACCTAAGACAAAATCCTGGAACTGAATCAACAATGGGATCATGAGACATATAAACAACCAATGAGTTAAGGGTAATCCGAGAACAAAAGCTCGAAAGTCGTTTTATCCCAAGACCCGCATCAAAGGACATGAAACATATCGATTATCAATTACAATTCAAATAAGAAAGGGGCAATCTAAAAAAAACAATGAAAGGAGCAAATAACATCAACATGTTGAAGGAAAGACGATAGGCAATGTGAAGAATATATCAAACCTAACGCAAAAAAGAAGGTAAAGATCGCAGAGAAAACATTGCCAATGACCGCAGACACCGCAAAGTTGCAAACTTCCTTAACCCTTTGAAGGAAACTCCAACAGAAATACAGTGGAGACATGGAAAACCGAGATGGGTATGGATAGAATTCCATTGTTTCAGCTTCCAATGGTTAAAGACGGGAACTTTCTTAAAGATTATTGTTGCTCTAGGGAGCTTTGAGTTTAAATTGACTTAAGATACAAAAAGGAGAGGTGGTAGGCTTATTGGGCATGCTTCGTCCATAAGAAGAAGAAACGAAATAAGAATCATCAACCAACTCGCATTTAAAGCTTCTTATAATTTTTCTTTGGCTAAAGCTCTCTCTCTCTACCCTTTTTCTTTGAATCATCAACTGTCTCTCTTTATACCCTTGGCTTCACCATCTAATTTCAATTTTTCTTCATTTTCTCTACTTTCCTCTGTACGAAAATCCAAAATATCCATTGAAACTCACTTTCATGTTCATGGGAGGGAAAATGACATGAAACCCCTTAGGCCCTTTTCTTGTTTTGGATAAATGCACGAGTTGTTCAGGTTACACTCTCTTAACTGATCCGCGAATGGAGTCAGCTCTAGGAACTAGGAAAATGGTTTCCCCAAAGGTTAGAAATTTTCTCAGCCAATATGTACGCAGTCCAAACGGCCGAGCAGTTTTTCGTACGAAAGACACGCCCACGTGACCCTTTCGATTTCATGTTGCGAACAAGAACTATGGTCAGTTTCGCAATCTCGTTAGGCACCTGAAAGAAAACATTATATAATTAAAGCTTCAAATATCTTAATTAGTTCATTTTTTAATTGAGTTTGTAAAATAATAAAAAGAAAGGTGATATAATAATTAATATTTTATTTATACTTATATTTAAACTATAATTTAGAATCCATGGTAAAATGGAACTAGTGGGACCCGAACCCGAACTTTAAAATGATATATTTGGTTTCATTATAGTACTAAATTGGTGAAGGTAGATAGTTGTGTTGTGCCTTCTTAACAATATTTGTTGCTAAAATACTTTATTGGCAATGAAAACATATAAGAAGCAGTACAGGAAAGGGTAAAAATTTCAAGTTAGATCCCATCTCCATGGACCACTTCTACCGTGGACCCCACTTTTTATAATAATTAATTTTATCAAGCAATTATGTGACTTGCATTTAATTCTCAGCACGAGATGCACAAAGGGGCAGAAGCACCCAAAAGTCTTCATGTATTGCTCCTTAGTCAAGAAGAAACAACTTGTAGTTATGATGGAAATGTCCAGCTATTATTTTTGGTTAATAACTACGCCAGATGTTTTGTAAACACGAGTTTAATGGGAATAATCACTCACATTGAACAACTTCCTTTCTGTTATTTTCTTTTTCTATCCAATCAAATGGGTCAGGTTTTTGGGATTTTTTTTCAAACCTAATATAGGTTTGAAAGGATAATTTTCAAAATTGCCCCTATTGTTAAGATCATTTCACCGAAAGCTTTCGTGGTGCTTAAATGAAATGGGGTGAATCAAATAAGAAGCTTTTTGTTTTTTTTGTTTGGTTCGAAGTATGCTCATAATGTCATCTATTTTTAATTTTGTACTCTTTATAACCAAATTGAAATCATCATGGAGGATTTGTGAAAGTAATTTCAAACGAATTATAAGCCGAAATAAAGTAAAAAAAGATCTTAATAAATTAACAATATCTAAATATATAACTTTATTATCTAAATTTAATATTTATAGACAAGTGACTCAAGCCATAGCTCATATACCAAAAGAAAAATACGAACGTTAAATGATCATAACAGCAACTAACAGTATCTTTTAAATGTCAACAATAACAAAATTACTAAAAATAACAACAAAAACTACAACAATAACAGTAGCAACTGAACAACAATATCAAATTGCAAAACCTTAAGTAACTACAGAACTACATTGACAAATACATAGATGGTCATAAAATAAAAATTTTCTCACATTTCTAGATGTAAAATCACCAGTAATAATATCAAAATCAATATTGTCCAATATCATTTTCAATATATAAAATAATCAAATTATTCATTATTTCTTACGTCATTGATGACCTCATGTAGGTTTTCAATAATTTTAACTTTGAAAATTTCTCTCAATTAATACTATTGTTACAGATACAATCAATAAGATTTGATAAACAATTTAAACATTTGGATAATAATCTACAACTTTAACAAATTCAAGAATTTCAACCGTTGACATTGACTTATTTGACAATATCATTTACAACATTTTTAATTCAAAAATAAAGATAATCTAAGTCCACATCCCATACATTATCATGAGAAAAAATAATCATAAAATTACTGCAACATTCTTTTGGCTCATTAACATCTAACAACCTCAGTTTCTTTGAATCAAATAAGAATTCAAAAGTACTTTTAAATATTGTTAATTTCTCAAATATATTCTTCAATGAAGCAATTGTCATATCTACAACAATTAGAAAGTAATGATCTCTAAAGGATTCCTCAGCTGCTTGTATTTCTTCATCATGATCATTTTTGTCAAATTATCTTTTCCTAATAATATGATGTCTAGTTGAAAGTATAGGCTCTACATTCATCTCATGTTGCAAGGCTTTTGACAATATTTATATTATAGACAAACTCTTCGTTTCTATATTTCTCAAAAAATACCATCACACCTTCTAATTGCTCCATGGTAGCTTCTATACATATAGATTTAGATTGCAATTTTTTACTCATAATGTTAATAGAAACAAAATATCATACCAAGTAAAAACTCACAACTCTTCAGTGTACTAACCAAACTTTCCGCTTCACTCTTTGATTTAGTATCATCATAAGATCTACATAATTTCACCGAAGCCAATCTTATTTGAGGAACTTAAAATCTAATAACTTTAAAACTTTTTATTTGTATCTCCCAATAAGTATTGGAAAATGATTTCATAGTTAAGCCTATAACATTATCAAGTAAAATCTTTCACCTTTTAAGAGTACTTGAAAATAATACATATATATGTTACACAACTCGAGTAAAATTTAAGACTATGAAAAGCACGACAGAGATATTGCTCTCGGATTTATTTCAAGTAATTAACCTTGGTGCTTTCCTTTTATATTAGAACCATTTCATAACCTTGACCTCTCATATCTTATACATTAAGATCAAGAAACTTAAATGTATTCAATAATTCATTGAAAAATCTCAATCCAAATGTGTTATCTACCTTAAGAACTTTAAAAAGTACTCCTCTATTTTATTATGTTACTTGACATATTCACACATCGTACTATCAAACTCATTTGTTTTTTATGATTCATATATAAGGTAGGATCGAGAATTATAGAAAAGTATTTTGCCTTTTTAATGATCTTTATAATAAAACTTCTAACACTATGGATTAAAAGAGAAATCAACTCAATTTGAATTGTGTGACTAAGATAATGATAACGAATTTCATGATTTTGAATATGTTTAACTTGATCTTGCATTATCACATCAAATTCAACAATTGACTTAATCAATCCCAAAAAAATTACAGTTACAATCTTGGTCAAGTTTCTTATCGGATTATCAAAAAGTCAAATTATATTTAACAAGTTGTTTCACAACAAAAACTATTATTATCAAAACTTGTCTCTAATGTTCTTTCTCCTTTATAATTTATTGATGCAAATCTTTATCAATTGTTTGATTTTTGTTATTTATCAATTGTTTGGTTTTTTCTCTTTATCAATTGTTTAATTTTTGCTCAATCTTACTTTTAGTTCATTCCAAGTCTTCATGTTAGTTCAATACTATTCTCATGTTCTTTGAGTTCTCATTAAGATGCTTCTAATCTCTAAATCCATCATTTGTTAATACACTTTGTTTGCTATTAGAATTGACCAAATTACAACAAAATTAATATACTTTATCCATGTGTTTAAAGTAAACTAACCATTTTCTTTTGCTAATCTCTTTATTAATAAATTTTTTAAAATAATAAGAATATAAAAAATGTTAAAAAGTATTGTCTAAAGGAAGCATAAGATTTAATTCTCTTACAAGACATTTTTCAACAAAATTGTCCCTTACTTTATTGTTAATACTATCCCAGGATCATAAATACCTAACAGAGGGATTGGTTGCTCATCTGCTCTTAAATTTTCTAAATTTATTGCATGTGGTATATAATCATGTTCACTCAAATTACTAATATTTTCATAAATATGAATCTCATCACTTAAATTTTCATTAGGTTGTTTAAAATTACATTCACTTAATTCCTTATAATTCTCATTAAAGGAGCCTATATTTTAACAAATTACTGGTAACTCCTTTTTAGGTTTCTATTAACTATTCTACTCATTTTGTTTATTTCCTTTCTTCACTTCCAGGAAAATGCTTTTTAGACAACATTATATAAAATAATTATAACACAATTGAACCAAAAAAGGAACTAGCAGAAGCAAGTAGGTGCAAAAGAACAACAGTAGCTCGACCATGTATCACAAAAATAAATTAATGGTATTGTATATCTATGTAAAGGGAAAAAAATACCAAAATTTAATATCTTATATTAAAAATAAAAAACAAAGAGCAAACCTTTATGATAAAAGCTATCATACTTAGAATCTATTTTCAATTTTTCAAATAATTCTAAAACGTAAAAACTAATAGTGATTCATTTTTCACCAAAAAGAACAAAGATTGATAGTAATATCCACATTATAAAAGCATTGAAACCAGACTTCACCAATAATTCAGTAAATTAAATTTTTATACATATAAAATTAGTCAAAATAAAAAATGATAATTGTGACTTAATAAATAAAAGAGAAATAAATTGGAAATGAAGAAAGAAATAAGGGATCAAAACTATTAACTATGATATTTGCGAAATGAAAGAGAGATAAATTAACTAGATAAATTTCAATTTGAATTGAAATTATACCCATAGTTATAATTGAAAAATGTCATCCATAATTAAATCATCAAATTTCAATTTACCCAGATAAATAGCAATTGAAGAAGGAAATAAAATAGAGATAAATTATACCCAAAATTTAATCTAAGTTTTAATTCAAAAATAAAAAAATTCTACTATTTTTGTGAGCTTGTTTCAGGCTCAAGAATAAAAGACAATGATTCATAATACTTGTCGCTTTTCTACCCCTTTTCCTTTTCTTTGATTTTGTTTCTCTGTAAGGATTTGAGCTTTGTGTTCTATTTAATTTCGTGCCTGAAGGGTTTTGCTTCTTGCTTAAATAGTTTATTCCCCTTTTCTCGAAGCTGCAAATTTGGTTTTCATGGCTATTTTCTTTTTCTCTTTGTTCTTGTCCTGTTTGACACAATCACGTGACAACCACTTCTCTGCTCCTCTACGATCTACTGAACGTATGTTAAAATGGCTTTTTAAGATCTTCCACTTCGATTTGTATTCTTGTATATTCGCTTCAGTCGTGGTACATTATACAAAAGACTAAGAGTCATGAAAGTCTTATATTGCCAAATGGCCAATTTTAGCAGGGTTAGAAATTTCAAGATTTAAAATGACACTATATTCAAAACGTAAATATAATTTACAAGTCTTTAAATATTATTAGAAAATTTAGAATTTTTAATAACGATGTGATATAATCTCTTTTAAAAATACGATTATAATAATAATTATTATTTTAAATTTATATTATATTCATATTTATTTATTATTAGTTTATTATATAATAATAAATATTAGTATATTTTTATTTTAATAAAATATTTATTTTTATTTATTTTTATAAATTTATTTTTTATTTATTATATTCTGATTTTATTACGATTTACTATCGAGATTTAGTTTTTAAAACATTAAAATTTGTACAGTATGTTCCAATTAGAAGTATTTTTTATTGTGTTGGTAAAATGATGCTATGATGCTAGATTACCGAAATTCGACAAATCAATTAAAAGAAAAGTTCCAGAAAATCTGGAAATTGTTAACTGACATAGTTGAATGATTGAGATCAAGTTAACAATGCCGTCCATAGAAGGCCTGGATGTGATTGATACCGTCCTCAAGAGAATAATGGCAAAAGGTCAAAGATGGTTGGCTCGTAATTAATCCCAATTTTCTTCCACCTTTGTAAGTTGAAGATGATGATTCTTAACGTGACTTTATTAAAAATACTTGACGGATTTGTTTGATGTTAATTTTATTTGGAGTCAATATTGTGGTTATTACTTGAAATAATTGTTGATTTTGTTGTCTTATTTCAATGGATGTGTTAGACTTGGATTTAGTTATGATATTAAATATTTAGATACTTTTTGGTAGTGCAATTATTTTGACATCTAGTAATGCTATTTTAGTTATTATTTGAGAACAATTATATGATTGATGGTTGAAAATTTTATTTATATTATTTAGTATATTTTTCTATTTTTGTAATATTACTAATATTATATATAATTAAATATAATTATTACGTAATTATGACATCATACCGGTTTAACCGTTGGTCAAACCTATCAAACTGGTGATCAATAAAGCCTCTAGTTCAACGTCCAGTTCAGATTTCAAAACCTTGTTTATAAGTATAAATTATTGAAACAAAAGGTAAACAGAAACCATGCCT
This sequence comes from Erythroxylum pedicellare, assembly GCA_027563575.1. Classification (NCBI taxonomy): domain Eukaryota; kingdom Viridiplantae; phylum Streptophyta; class Magnoliopsida; order Malpighiales; family Erythroxylaceae; genus Erythroxylum; species Erythroxylum pedicellare. The sequence goes on along the minus strand of JAOQMP010000208.1, from coordinate 23,742,518 downwards.
TACGTCATGTTACATTTCTTTTCTCATTTAATGCTGTTTTATTTATGTTGCAAACATTATTCCAGGTTCCCTCGTCACTAAGGCGTGATTCAAATTCTACGTTTGGTGTATTAATTGAAGGGATACGACCGTCTATTTCTTCCATTCATCTCCTAATCAGAAGCTACGAATTGGTCCAAGTATTGTCTTTCTCTATGTCCACAACTTGCAGTAGGATTAACATCAGTACATTGCTTTCCTCTCTTCAATGGATCATGTAGTTTAGTCCTTGTGTTAAGGACACTGCTACTCGTGACATGCATCATTTCAATTGAAGCCCTTAACCCAATTTCACGTTCTATTAAGTAATAGAAAAGAAAAATCTAGCTAACAGGGAGATCGATTATAAATAAAAAAAAACATTAACCAAAAATATAAGCACAATTTCAAGAACATTAATTGATTTTTAAGTTAAAATGTCTCAATCTTCCACCAAGATTACTCTTTAATAAGCTTATGAGGATTAAATCCAAAAATAGCTAAAATTTAAGTGCGATACGCTTTAGATGTAGCAAGATTTAGTTAGACAAAATGCGATGTTGAGGAGCTATCTAATGGCTAAAAGACAAATTAAAGAAGCTTGGCGACAATCTTTACCTCTACCGCAGGTAACGCAACGCAAGTTGTCCTTCTCAATATGAACTTTATTCCATAGGAAATTGTAAGTCGAGAAAGCTGGAGGGTTCTAGTTCACTCTCTTGTGATGATTCTAGCATGAGAAAAGGAAAGAACTAGAATTCCTTGGTAATCTGCACATTTCCGCTCTCCTGTAATCGTATCATGATGTGATTTAAACCTAAATTAGCGTTTTGGTAATTCAAAATATTATTTTGACGCGTGAAACATAGGTAATTTATATAATTTAGTGTAGCAATGTTTGAAACTTGATGGTAGAGCGCTGTTGTGATAAATGTTGAATGGCAAAGGCAAGTTAGTTATGCTCTGACTTGAGAAATTCATGGGGGAGAATAATAAATGATTTCTTAGAAGCAGCTTGAAAAGTAGAACAACATAATGCTTCTAGTTTCTACAAGGTAATCACATTCGATTGCTTGATGCTGGTATTCAAAGATTTAGTTCTAATTTCCTGAAGAAGGGTCACAAGTTAAACCAAGAACCTGAGTCCTTGAAAACAAAAGATTTTGTCTTTTCATGTGTCTATGCTCTTCCTACTTTACAGGTTTCTGCCCTTTTCGGTTTGGTAAGCTAAACAAGGACCCAAGATGGCGATGGTTACAAAAACTGGGCCAACTTGCAACTGTCAAGTCACTTTTTGGGCAAGTTCAGTAATTGAAAGAAGATAAGGGAAAATGGGAGGACATGGTTTTGGCTTTAGTGGTCTTCCCCACACTGCCCTAACTATAAAGATGTATACAGTATACCAATGAGCATTTAATTGGTGGGCACGTGATTCAGTCTTCATTTGCAAAGAGGTAGTGGTTTGGACAAACCCACTACTGTCAAACCAGGTGCTGGTTTTCATTACACCTTTTGGTTCAAAATAAGTGAAACGAGGGAAATGCAAATCATAGACCCATTCTGGTTTTCTCGACATATCTCCTAAATCGACTCCTGAGACTCGTAAAATGGAGGCTGCATTGCACTCTTTGCGGTCGGCATTGGTTTAAGTGTCCGCTGTCAATCTCTGAGTTTGCATGTCGAATCTGTAGAACTTCTACGTACTTACCGATATTTCGTATTTGACCACAGGGGAAAAATACTGGTTTCCTAGACCATATTTGGTGGTTTAACTTAACATAATAAAGGTTTCGTGTTAAGTATCGTGATAACCCTTCTTTCAGTAATCATGCACATTATAAAGTTATTCAACAAAACTACTATAAAGTTATTCAACAAAACTATCAGATCAAGACATAGCTTAATATGTTGTTCAAGTTTGATTCCACTAATTGAAATTGTGTGAAGTTTCATTATGTAAATGTCTTGTAAGTTATTGCTGAAAAATTGGGATGATCTCGGCTATAACGGAATGATTACAAAACTTTTTTCCGTATTTTAATTTCCTAAAAATTATGATCATTTTAATTCTATAAAATGATTAACACATAAATTATAATAAAACGTAAATCTTAATTCATATCTTATAATTTTCTTGTAATATGTTTCGAACCATTTCTAAAACTTATAAATCTCAACCATCGTAGCCACATAAGTATCTGACTTCTAATGATATCCAAAGAACTATTTAAGAGAACTCTACAACCGTTGCAGAGAGGGTTAAGTTAGAAGTGCTAGTTACATCAGAATTTAAGCTTATTTATAATAACTTTTAGACATTTTAGTAAATTAATTGAAATTAAATTCTAATTTTAACTAAGATTACAAATAATTCTAATTAAACACCAATTATGCCTAAATAAGATCTAATATCTCATATTGATTTTTATTTATTAAATATCTCATATTAATTATAAAGTTTGTCAAATTTTCCATCAAGTTCGACTTGATTAAAATATCTTTGCTCTTTTAACCTGTTCTTTATGTATAATACATTATATTTCCAAATATATTAGTAATAGATATAAATCATAATCCTAAATTATATTTAGGATTAGATAAATTAAATTCTTTTAATTTATCTTTAATTCAATAATTTATATTCATAGTTCGAAATTGAAGTCTAGCAATACATCATGACCACCTAAATATTTAAGATTATCAAAGTAGTTTTGACTAACCTTTTCGTGTATAATATTTTCGTATAATTTAATTCTTTCATCATACGGTGTTATGATTAAACATAGAGTATGTAGTTAATGTCTACTATATTTTTGAATCCAATCATGTTAGTTTTCTATCGTTAGCTCTCATTCAATTAATCACATTTATAAACTATTTACCAAGCGTCATCCAACCTAGCTAAGGGTTTTTTGAATTAATACTAATCTAAAGCAACATAACATTCTCCCTAATTATTTTAAGATAATGAATATCTTGATCACTTAATTATCTTCATATAGTTCATGTTACATCCAATGACTACTGACTGAGCTATCATAGGATTAAAATAGGTCATAAATAGTATCAAAATATAATAATCTCTATATAAGATAACTTTGAAGATTCCAAATCAAAGAATCACTTATACAACTATCACAATGAGAATTTATATAAATATACAAGTCAAATAGATTTCTCATATGAAGTCCATTTAGTAACCTTGTTATCTAATAAGCAACCAATATTTGTTTAAGTATCTTCATACTTTAGCTTATGAGATCAACTAGTTACTTTTGAAGGAAAAACATGACATATGCAAGTCTCTTTATATTCTTTTTTTTTTTGGTGAATTGGAAACAGAAAAACAAAAAGCGTAAAGCCTCAGAAAAGAAATAGAACAAGCATCATTCTGCAAAAGCTGGTGAATCCTTGGCACAGGACTCTCCCACACAAACCACTGATGTAAAAAAGAAGAACCCTGTTTTGCCAAGCAATCAGCACACTGATTCCCCTTTCTAAAAGTATGACTAATACAGCAAATCCAATCCCTCCGCAAAAGGCACTTGATGTCCTCAATGATAAATAAATAAGGATGGGAGCGCAGACAATTTCTAGAGATTAGATTTATATCTTCAATAGAGTCTGATTCTAGAACCCTCCTAAAGTCACGATCCCATGCTAGAGAGATTCCATGAAATATGGCTTAAAGCTTAGCCAACATATTAGTTGCCAGATCAAGATAGCCTGAAAAATCGACAATCCAATGCCCAAACTCATCCCTTAATAGGCCACCAAAACCTGCATTGCCTGGATTTTCCAAAGAGCTACCATCCACATTAAGCTTAACAAAGTCAGGACGAGGAACCTTCCATGAGACCCACTGACTCTGTTTCTCTATGTTATTAATAACACCTATACAAGCACGAATACACTCATCAACAAGTTTCAAATACCAGCATTGTTGGCTAAATAAGGGCATAATCTCATGTTGAAAAAGCTCCTTAATTCTAACACACCAAATATTCCTAGCTTCAACAACTAATTTAATAACATTTTTAAGAAGACAGGTGGTGTCAAGCATATAAGAAACAATCTAAGCATCAATATCAAGATGGAAAAAAGAAGCATTTAGGTTACCAAAAGTAGCATTCCAGACTTGTTTCACCCATAACAGTCACATAGGGCATGAAGGTTGCTCTCTTAACCCTTACCACATCAAGGACAAAAATGAGAGGTAGCCATACCACATTCATACCATAATAGATTCGTTGGAAGGCATTACCAATGGATATGCCAAATGAAAAAATGACACTTTTGAGGAATATTCAGCTTCCAAATGTGTGACCAATGCTTGCTGGGATCAAGAGGATAAGGTTTGCGAGTAATAAACTCATAACCAGACTTTTCCGAATAAATCCCGAGGTATTTTACCCCAAATCAAAGAATCATCAATCACCCTTGTTCGTGAGATAGGAACTGTAAGAATGTTATTCTACAGATCCTGATCTATTAACGTATTGATAAGAGAGAGATTCCACTAGCCATGTAAATCTAATACGTTCTTAACCAAAGTTGATTATCACAAGGATCAATTTTAGGGACTTGTCTGGAAAAAGGAATGTTACCTACCTAACGATCATGCCACAAGGAAATATTCTCACCATTTCCCACTCTCCAAGAAAAACCATCCTTCAGGAAAGGGACAACACGTTAGCTTGCTTTCCAGCTAGGGGAAGCAACAAAAGAAGTAACGCTATTAACAATATAGGAACTCTTCAAGTACTTACCACGAAGAATAGTGGAACAAAAATTAACATCAGCCTTCGAAATAGACCAAATCAGCTTGCCCAACATAGCAATGTTGTTATCACACGATCCGTAAACCCAAACCACCCATAGCTTTAGGACTACAAACTGACTCCCAATTCAGCAAATGAATGACTTTCCCATCCTTGGATTTCCACAGAAAATTACGAAAAAACTTATCGATAGTTTCAAAAACACTAGTAGGAAACCAACAAGTTTGCATGGTATACAAGGGGATAGTAAATAAGGTAGATTGCACCAGTGTTAGCCGCCTATCTTTATTTAGAAATTTTTCCTTCCATCCTTGTAGTCGCGCTTGAATCTTATCTAAAACAGCCGTGAATTCACTTTTATTGTTAGTGCCATTAAGAGGAACACCTAGATAGTTTCCCAAATCTACTATAAAGCGTAAGTTAAACTGGTGCCTCAAAGCTTCCTTATGACTAAGGGGAGCATGAGGGGAAATAAAAGTTTTAGACTTCTGCTCATTAATTTTCATACTTGAGCAAGCACAAAACTGCTTTAAGGTGTTCAACACAATTCGACACCCTTTGATAGAAGCATGTGAAAATAGGAGAACATCACCTGCAAACAAAAGGTGAGAAATGGGAGGACCATTACCTGAAACCTTGATAAGTTTCCAAAGCTTGGAGTTAACTCGACTAGAAATGAGCATGGAAAGCTTCTCTATACAAAGAACAAACAAGTAAGGTGAGAGAGGGTCTCTTTGTCGTAAACCGGGTGTAGGCTCAAAAGCTGGAAGGCGGGAACCATTCCAAAGGATATAGAGTCATGAACTAGTAACACACAACATAATAAGAGATACAATAATTGAAGGAAAACCAAAATCCACCAACGCCTGATTCCAGAATTTCCAATCCACTCTGTTATAAACTTTAGCCAAGTCAATCTTCATAGCTAGATAACCCTCCCTCTTCTTAGATTTTCGGATTGTATGAACTACCTCCTTTTCCAGGATAATATGTTCCGAAGTAGTTCTTCCTGGAATAAAAGCCGCTTGCATAGGAAGAATAAGACTATCTAGAAGAGGTCGGATACGTTGAACAAGGACCTTCGTAAGGATCTTATAGCTTACATATAAACTAATGGGGAAAAAGTGGGTCATAGAAATAGGCTATCTCTCCTTTAAAATCAAGAACACCATAGTATCTGTAAGATTGTCTGGACAAAAACCAATGGAAAAGGCATCTCACACTATGTTCAAAACACAATCTCCAATAAGGTGCCAATACTTTTTTTAATAGAAAACAGGATGAAAGCTATAAGGGTCAGGAGCTTTATAAGACTTCATAGATTGAACAACAACAAAAGCCTCTTCTTTAGTAATAGGTTTCAAAAGAGCAAAGCCATCCTCCCCATATATCACAGGACGGTTAGGAATATGGGGGAAAGGCATAGAAATATCATTAATAGACCAAAATAACTCTTGAAAAAAATTCAATACCTCATCTTTAAGGGTTGTCTCCTTTGTAATCCAGGACCCATCAGAAACCTAAAGGTGCTTAATCCAGTTTTTTTCGGACGAGAAATAGTCATGGCATAAAAGAAGCTCGTGTTTTGATTCCCAAACTACAGCCATTGAACTCGAGACTTATGATACCAAAAAATCTCCTCCTGTTTGATAATATCATTATACTCCAAAATAAGATTGTGCTCCAAAGAGATGAGTTCATTTGTTTGGTTAAACAACAAGATATTCTAAACTCCCTCAAGTCTTGATAGGATTTGCCTATTTCATTGGAAAATATTCCCAAAAGTCTCATTGTTAAACTTTACAATAGCTTCTTTGACATTACCAAGTGTGTAATTGAGGGAAGAATGATTCTGGGTCCAAGCACTTTGAAGGACGGAGAAAAATCCTTATGAAGAGTCCAAGCATCCTAAAAATGGAAGGGTCGAGAACTCATAGGAGGAATAAAACCATACAACTTCAAAAGAACTGGATTATGGTCAGAGTGGGTGTGAGGTAAGTGATGTACCGAAGCTTCCGGGAACATAAATCTCCAAGCATCATTGCAAAGAGCCCTGTCAAGGTGCACAAAAGTTGAGAAAGCACCATTATTATGCTTGTGATAGGTAAAAGGCGAACCCTTAAAGCCAAGATTCATAAGGTTACAATCACCCCAATTTTTCCTGAAACATGCTGCTTTGCTCAAAGAAAAACTCCCATCTCGTTTCTCATTAAGTTCTACATAATCATTAAAATATCCGATTAGAACCCATGGGAGAGTGATAATATTACTAAGACAAGTCATCTCCCTCTAAAAACAAATATGCCTTGGTGCCTATGGGCTAGCATACACCGCTGTCAAGAACCACCCTTACTGGTGTGCATCACATACAAGGAAGTGAAAGAATTGTTTGTGGATAACCAGAACCTTAAGCTGGATATATTAGAAGAATTCCACAAGCACCAAATTTCCCTAGAGAATATAAAAGCCTCAACCCTAATAATATTCTCAAATCCAAGAGACTGAGAAATCCTGTTGGCCCTCCCTCCTAAAATATAGGGTTCAATAGTGATTAATGCATCAACATTACTAGTTCTCTTTAGTTATTTCATACAAGCAGCAAAACATGAATGAGCCGCTCCCCGAAAGTTCCAAGATAAAACGTTTAAGCTATTAAACATTAAAAATATATCATGAAGAGAAAGATCAATCAACCATCAACCAAAACTGCTTGGCACCATATCAACATCCACACTAGCATCAGTGGGACAAAACTCAGATGTATCTTTCTGCATGAGAACCATATACTCAAAGGAAGAATTTATCTTAGTAACTTGTAATTATTGTTGTCTAAGGTCCGGAGGTTTGTGATTTTGTACACAAAAACTCAAATCACTACTCGAGTCATTATGAAGACTTGTAGTGGAGTTTGGTGGTGGAGATGATCTTTGGAAGGCCTGACGAAACTGTGTAGCAACATTTTGAGCTAGATTAGATTCTGGAGGTGAAGTCTACTGGGTGACACAACCATTATGCCTAATGGGATGTCTAATGGGGCTAGAGAGTGGGCTAGCTTTTCCTTCATTCACAATAATAGGCTCCTTATTCTTCGCTCCTAAAAGAGAATCAATAGGGCTTTTTGCCCTATGATTCACAGTCCGTTTCCTATCTTATCTTCCTGGGCCCTTAAGACCACTCCCGCTTCCAACCTTAAAGGTAAAAGTAGCCTGCTCTAAGCTTAGAATTTTTGTTATCTATGTAGTTCCCATCATTCAAAATCGTATAACGGTTTGAAGATTGACTTTTCTTACACGCTGCAATATCTAGATGTCTAGGACGTGAAGATCTCCTAGATTTTTTTCCCATAACCATCTATGATCCAAGCCCAAGATTTATACCACAAGTAGCACCAGCTCCATTAGGTCCTATATTTGGTTGTAGTAAACCCTCCATCTGTATCTGACCAGCAACGACGACAAGAGGAGGCACACCATCATTGTCTTTATCCTCCATTGCTAACATGGTGGGACAGATATTATCCTTGTGCCCGTATTTTCCACATTTGAAACAAACAGTATGCAGCCTTCATATTCAACATAATAGGTAATGCCATCAATATCAAGTTGTCCAACTAGAGGTTTGTCCAAATCAATCTTAACACAAACCCTTGTAAAATGACCATGATTAGTAAGTGTAGTATTTTTATCAACCTTGACTGGTCGACCAATACCAGTTGCCAAAGCCATTAACATTATAGTATTGACTGAGACTTCAGGGAAGTGAACCCAAATAAACAGTGGAGTCTACAGTAGCATGTACGGTCGAAAACCACGGTGTCCATGGGCGCACAATGAGATAATGATCAAAAATTAACTAGGGGCCACCCTCCACTGTTATATCAAAATCTACACCGTGATCAAATCTAACGAGAAAATAGTCATGCCCAAGATCTAAGACATCAAACCCCCTCACAGGCTTCCATAATTGTTCAATCTTGGTATATAGCACCCTAACCGAGATTGGGCAGCCTAACAATTTCACTACGACTGATTGCTGCCATGGGGCCTCCAAAGTCTCCATGTAAGTAGGATCAACATTGAAAACAAGGAAGTTTCTATTACTGTCCTTGAAGTCCCGTGTGACTATCCCCTTAGAAATGATATCAACGGGGATGTTTTTCATTGCATCATAAGCCAAAGACTTGGACATCTCACAATTTAACACTTTGTCTTTCCAAGACATCAATTTGGATCCATTAAAACCACTGCTCGATGGGTTTTTATTCATAGAGAACATCGGATGAGGATGAATTGGTGGGGAATCTGGAGGTTTGGTTCTTTTTCTCGGACGATAATCAGTGGGTGACATGCAGGCGTGAACTCAAAAGTCCCTTCGTATTCTACGATCTTCTAATGCCAGACAAAATTCGAAAGCTCCAAGGTTGGCGATGACAAAAGTTGCTTATGTGGATCATCACTCACTTTATCCACCTGGTACATCCGCTATATGTCGAGCACTTCATCGTCACTGCAATCGTCTTCCTATAAAGACTCCTAATCTAAAAATAGTCTCTTTATATTATATTACTGTTTCTTCTTAATAGAATAAAGACTAGTAACAATTTAGGAATAGTATATAAGTGTAATACAAATTTTATAATTATAATCTTGTCATAATTTTATTTACAATATATAATTATCTCATAAACTTTATTACATATATCTAAATATGTATAAGATAACAACTGTCTTTAAATTAGTTTGTTACTAAAATACGACCAATTGATTGACTGTAGGACATAAAACAACGATTATAACTAAAGATGATTATAACTAAAGATGATTGTCAGATCAACATTGTTGCATTGAGGATATTATCATAATAAGTTGCACAAAAATTCTCCACCTGGGGGAGATTGTGGTCAAAAGATGAGTATAAACGTTATAAGTTTATAAATAAATATGAAAAAGAAATTGTCAAAGAAGGAAAGAAACTGAAAAAGAAAAAACGCCC
>JAOQMP010000208.1:23721225-23732627 GCA_027563575.1 Erythroxylum pedicellare | reverse complement strand
AACGTTATAAGTTTATAAATAAATATGAAAAAGAAATTGTCAAAGAAGGAAAGAAACTGAAAAAGAAAAAACGCCCCATTCAAAGGGATCTCAATATGAAAAAGAAATTGTCAAAGAAGGAAAGAAACTGAAAAAGAAAAAACGCCCCATTCAAAGGGATCTCAATATATATATATATATATATATTTACTTTCACAGGCTTACAGGGTTGCTGTGCCAAAAGACTTTCAGACTAAGGTCGTGGAGTTCAATTTTCTTGACAACTCACTCAGGCATCAAAAGACTTTCAGACTAGGGTTGTGGAGTTCAATTTTCATGACAACTCACTCAGGCATGGTGATGTTGTTATAGCTGCCATCACAGTTATCATGGTTGGTGCTGAGTTTGGAACGCTACTAGTACTTCCTTAATTCAAACTCAAACAGTGATAATGAACAGCTATGAGTCGAGCGAATGCTGAGACAAATTTACTGGCCATCAAATTGGTGGGAATAGGCATCATCCCATTGTGTTCCCCGGTGTAAATACAAACAATAACAATCACAATATCAATGCACCAAATCGATGGGCCTGTCATCAAATTGTTCATCTTGTGTTTTACGCAGACTTAAAGTCGACGGTGTTGTAACCGAATGCCAAGCTACAGCTTATAGGCAGAAAACCATTTTGATTAGCTGAGGATTGTCGAAAGAAAGGAACTAAGAAAAAAGAATAGTACAGCACGAAGGCCATAACCTTATTTAGGAATCAATTGCTATGGTATCTCAGCTGAAATTAAGCTAAGAGAATTTCCCTTTCAGCGACTAATAAGTTGTCAAAACTCGCTCTACCATAACCAGTTACTCGTTATATTGTCGTTGTTGACAAAAGAAAGTGATCCATGTATACAACACTACATATCCACTTGCACTCCATGAATGCCACAACTCTATGGTGATATGCGAGTTACAAGGCATATGTAAAGTCACGCAAATTCCTGCATATGAGATGCAACAAAAAGCAGTATGAGTACCAAAAGAAGAAAAGAACTTCACATAAGTAGATAGGGCGTTGGAATATAGTTCAGAATTTTAAGTATAAAACCCTTGGAGAAAATCAAAGCTAATTAGCTATGCTCATCTGCATATTTGGCAGTGTAGGAAATGTAAAATTTATGACTAAACTTGAAGCAGTAAAAAGTTGAGATACATATCAAGAGCAATTCTTTAGTTCAGAAACACAATAAAAAATCCTAGTAAAAGGAGAACAAGTGTGCCTATAAACTGGCTTTGCATGATCGCAATTTGTCAGTTCAATCAAATTTCCAATCATGCATATATAAGTTTCTCCGACAACCTCAAAACTTCAAATTATCCTTAATCAGTTTGCCCATAAATGTAGTTCAAAGCCAAAACTCGCCCCTAACCAATGTAGGGTCAGCTCTATAATAACCGGTAGTAGAAATAACAAAAAAGGCTTCAAACAACAGAGAATTAATTCTCTATTTTGTTACAGATACTAACCTTTATAATACTGAATCAGACTTTATATTCATTTATATGCATCCATTTGGTTGATGACCACTTATTACCCCTAATCACGGGGCAACCACCTGCAGCAAGGCATAGATGGAATCATTACTGTATTCAGATATCACAATAACTGGAATACGAAGAACTAATAATTGGCAATAGTATAATTGCAAGCATGATCATTTTGACTATAACCAACCGTGCAAACTTGAAGGATCTAGTGAAGTATCAGGTTTCATGCTCCAGAAAAGTAAAGCATCGCCCATCTTGGGTTTGACAGAAAGCCCCTTTTTCCCACATTCAGATAACTCATTCCACCAAGGCACTGCAGTAAAGTTTCCTTTAGCAGTAGGAAACACTGTCTCACCCCCTTCTTCAACATCTGAGCTGTGTATAGCAGTAACAGAGGGAATAGGACAGTCAAGGAAGTGAATGAGAGTATGTGAAATGCACTAGCAGTTAAAAATATTTGTGGCAGATGTATGATGTCACTTACAGGTACATAAGAACGGTAGCTATACGCTGGCCCCCATTCCTGGTGTTGAAATCATCCATGAAGTAGTCATAGTGAGGTTCATATCTCTGTCCAACTTCATAGTGGAGGATTTGGAGTCCTTCTCCATGTTCTAAACATTGTGTTGGCGAGTATGATCAGGATAACCAACAATAAGCAACAAAATTCAACCAAACCAAACACTGTTTGGAAGATTACAAAAAGGATTGTATTTAAAGAATAGTTAACAGATTCTGTCACTTCATTTCCTTGGAAACAAAATATGAAGCATAAATATCTCAGCACGCCAACAGGCAAAATTTAGTTAATGATGTTGATGTAGTGCTCAAGGATTTATGATGAGGATGCATTTGGCATAATAGAAAAACTGATAGTAATTGCCTACCCTAACAAATTAAATTTGAGCTCCTTTCAAGTACCAGAACCAGATAAATTAAGCTACAAACAGAGTAATAGTAAACTTCATGCAATCAACTAACACTTTTTATTCTTTCAGATTACATAACCACAGAAAGGTGAGCATTTTATTCATACCGAGCAGCAGCTTTATGCTGTCCAAATTAAATATAAAAATGAATCAAGTTACACAACCATGTACAATTAGTTAACTGAATAACGACTAGAAGAAGATCTATCAGTTATGACGTTCAAATGCATACCTACAGGTATGAAGGTAAAGTCAGCAATCCTTTTCTCAATGTCCCTAATGATTTTGTCACGGCCTCTTTGCAGAAACGTCCCTGAGCTTGTACGCACTCTGCACTTTAACATACACAATCAATTTAGGTTACAAAAATTAAATACTGATTCATAAAAGAAGAATCTGACAACTGGCATACATGAAATGATAACTGAACTTAAAAAGTGCACAACCTAAAGATAGAAAGAAGTACCACCTGCTATCCTTGCTCTTCCCAGTTTCACTATCAACAACAGTTGACTTCTGCATATGAGGCTTGGCAAGAGTGATTAGGTACTCGCACTCGTCTTTGGTCTGCCAAAACAATCAACCGCATTTCTTGATCACACCAGATGGCATAACATAATTAAGGATGTAACTAAGTCCGAATAATAGCCATACACAAAGCTCCATGTAAGAAAGCAGGATTGTAATGGAAAAGGACCAGAAGGAAAATGTAAAGGAAGGCATTCTACTAATCAAAGGACACAATTTCAGATTTTGAGTTTCATATTAGATTCTTGAGATCGTAAAATCGACCGGATTTAATTGAAACACTTGAAAAAATTGATTGAAACAAATCGAAGAATAACTCACCAAAAACTTATGATAAATAAAAGCTCGAGGCTCCCACGAGATCACCTCAACCCACTGTTCCCTTTTACCTTCGTCTCCAGCACTTCTGCAAATTATACCCAAAATTTCCGAAACAATAAATCCCTAACCCACAAAGATCACAAATTACAAGTTTACAACAATCCCGACAAAATCAGCCTAATAACACTTAAAATGCAGAACCTGCCGACTTGATTGTGGATGATGGTGCTGAGATCGTTGGCTTTACGGGAATCCTCGGAATTGCTAGGAATTGAAAGGATTCCAAGACCGAGAAGAATCAGAATCAAGAAAGTGAACATGAGGAGCATTCCCATTATCAGCGTCGAAGAGGACGTTTTCCGAGGTGGAAGACGAGAGTATCTCCCTTTCGGCATTGCTGGTTCCTTCGAACCCCCCCCCAAATTGAATAGCCAAGTCGATTTCGAGAAGCCAAGAGAAAAATCTAACTACAAGATCTAGTAACTAGAAACAGCGTTCACTTGTGAGCTCCTGAGATTTCAGAGCTGAGACTTTGTCACAGTGATTTTGTACTTTCGGCATTTAAAATTTTCTTTATCACTCACTCTTATTCCTTATAAAGAAAATGGAGATATCTGAATCCTTTAGGTTAACATTTTAATTTAATGTTGTTTATTGCAATGTAAAAATTTAAAAAGACGTCGATTATTCAAATCTTTATTATACGTATAGATATTTAAAGAGAAAATGAACACTTAATTGTTTATTATTTATTATAAGAACTAATATAGCTAATAATAACTACCAAAATAAATCTAAAGACTGATTTTTAAAAATATTTAATTATAAAAAGGTTTTACAGGAGATCCTATATGTTAGCACTAAAGTGGGAACACAAAGGGAGTTCACTAGTTATTGTAAATTGCAATCACTTCGTACAAAGATAGTCATCAGTTTACACATGAGTTTACGGTGATGAGCTCCTCCCATCTTTTTTATTTGGTTAATAAAAACATTTAAATTTTTATTAAATTTTGTAATTCTAATTGAAAAATTAAAAAGCGGTAATAAAATGTTTATTATTATTTTTTTTACAAAAATAGCTTATCATTATTATTATGTCAACTAGTATCTTTGTCAAATAAATGACATGTAGACTTCAATTTTTTATATCAATAAATTGTATTTTATTTAAAAAATAAATATAAGAAAACTTAACCTTATCTTCATCTCTTTTTCTTTTAAAAATTATAGTTAAAAAAGTCTAATACAGCTACTTTTCTTTCAATCGTAAAAGTAACGGATTCCAAGGATTTTTGCTTCTTAAATATGGAGGCAGTAGAAAGAAGACAAGGCAAGCAAAGTATCCGGAGGAAGGCCACAGTGGTCTTCCTCTGGCTTTCCAGTGTCTTCAGCTCTTGCATTAGAAACTTCCACCTAATAAATAAGAGCCAACTTAATTGGGTTTCACTTTATAGTTCACACATTACTCTTTATATTAGAGTTGCATGCAAAATCATCAAGATCCTTCCTTTCAAATCTAACTACAGAAAACCCATCTACATAATAGTAAATTATGTTTTGGGTGAAGGAAAGCAAATTGAAATACTTTGTTTAAGACTAAATAAACTAAATAAAACATGAAATACATTCATGAACAATGTAAAACTTTATATTCTCCTTCCGATAGAAAAAAAAAAAAAGGTATTCAGAGTTAAGCACCAAAATATCATCACCTTAATCGTCTCCTAAAAACATATCATTGAGAAAACAAGCGTAGCAAAATAAGAACCTTGAACAGTAGGATTACTGAAAGTGTGATTTGGAGAGTAGTTTAGTATGATTTGGAGAGTAGTGTTGGTTCATAAGTCTCTTCTTGTGTGGAGAAAACTTATGCATGTTCTATTATTTTTTTGGGGCAACTCATTGAGGTTCTTTGACCCAAATCCAAAGATTATTTTTAGAAGCATAAATAAGCTTCTTCCTGCTGCACTTTAGGTCTTGAATTGGTTGTGAAAAACATAAGAGAATTATGGGTTTTAAAAGGATTGCTAATGTTTGTGTTTTTGTGCATACTTCTAACCAAATACTCTGATTGTAGGTCAAACGTGATTATATTTAGCTAAAATTTAGATAGCAAGTTTGAGACATTTTGTCCTTCAAATTTAATATTCAAATCACTTATTACTACTTTAGTTTGTGAGAAATTACTTCTTCTTCAAGCTCCTATTTTTTTAGTGATCATTTTCACCAATTTTATTCCTTTTCTTCAATTTGGTGATTGTTTTTGATGTGTGGGTTGTGTATTCATTGGTGATAATTGGAATTAGGGTTTGTGTAACATTCTTTGATCACAATGGACAAATTTGATGAACTTACTATCTCGTGGTTTTTTCTTCTTTGCATTGGAGAGATTTTTCACGTAAAATATCTGTGTCTTAGCTCTTATATTTGAATTCTTATTTTCATATATTTATACTTACTAGGATTATTGTGGTTATGTTGATCTTGCGGGAATCATTTGCAATTGTGGAAGTCCTTTAGTTTGATAACACTCTTTTTTTTTCCCATTAACTATTATCAGAGCTATGATTATATTTGTTATTTTTCAAGTCATTGAGATGAGTGTCAACATAAGTAGGCTGGTTAGTTTGAATGGTCTTACCTATCATTTATGAGAGGAAAGATAAAGACTTGTTATCTATCAAAAGCTAAAATTTACCTATATTTAGCACAAAGCCTACAAATAAAATAGACGAGCAATGAAATTTTTATCACCAATAAGTTTGTGTATATATTCGTCAATGTGTAAATGATAATATTCTTAACAATATCAATAATCAAACTATTGTAAAGACTTTGTAAGACAAACTTGAATCTCTATTTTCAAGTAAAAAAGGAATAACAAGTTATACTTGATTAAATAATTGATGGGCTTCAAGTATAAAGAAGGTTTTGTTATATCCGATCATTTAAATGATTTTGAGAGTGTTGTTCATCAACTTTCAACCATAGAGATGAAGTTTGATGTTGAAGTTTAGGGACTTATGTTACTTGGTATGTTTTTTTAATGACTCTTTACAACTCAGATCCTATGGAAAAATTAGCCTAGACACTGCTAAAATAGGTGTCCTAAATAAGGAGACAAGAAAAAATTTCCTCATCAACATAATTTGAAGAGGCACTTGTCAAAGAGAATAAGGGGGGAAGTAAGAGCAAGGGTCCATCTGGTATAAGCAAAAGTCGAAGCAAGTCTAAAAGAAGAAATAAAAGTATGCAATGACATTATTATGATAAAATGGGTCACGTCAAAAAGAATTATTGAAAATGAAAAGGAGAAAATAAGAATGACATCAATAAGTAGGATAAAAAGCAAGATGAGAGGGATCAAGATAATGGTGATTGTGTTGTTGTTGGAACTAATGACGAATTATCATTATTTATGATGATAATGTGGTTAATTGTGCTAGTCATGAATCAAGTTAGGTAGTTGATAATAGTGCCCTATTAAATATTACACCAAAAAAGGATTTCTTCACTTCCTATACTCTTGGTGATCATAGGGTATTGGCAATGGGTAATTATGAATGGTAAAGGTAGTAGGAATTGGAGATGTCTATTTAGTAACTGGTATTGAAGCAAGGTTTCTGCTCAAGAATGTTGGACATATACTAGACATTCACTTAAACTTAACCTCGACTAGTAAGCCTGATGATAAAGGCATTTGCAACACCTTTAATAAAGGAAAATGGAAGCTTGCTAAATGCTCCTTAGTGGTAGCATGTGGAAAGAAGCATACAATCCTCTACCTAACGTAAGCTTTAATTGCAAATGATTATTTCAATATTATAGATAGTGATCCAACAAAATAATGGCACTAATATTTTAGCTATATAAGTGATAAGGGACTTAATTGTTTGACTAAGAAAACATTCTACCCAGAGCAAAGAGTGCAAAGTTAGAAAAGTGCCCTTATTGTATGGCCAGGAAATAAACTAAAGTTTTATTCAAAAGCCATCATTTGTTAGGAAAAGCAAGTTTGCTTGAGTTAGATCATTTAGATTTTTTGGTTCATTAAAGGTAAAGTCTTTTAGTGGTGCACTTTATTTTGTTACCTTTATTAATGATTGTTCTAGAAAACTTTAGATATATTCTTTGAAATCTACAGATCATGTGTTTAATGTTTTTAAGCAGTTTCTAGTTTTGGTTGGAAGAAAAAGTAGGAGAAAATTAAAATGCCTTCATTTTAATAACGAAGGTGAATATACTGGACCACTTGATGATTTTTGCAAATCGTAAGGCATTAGACATCATAAGACACCTCTAAAGACCTATCAATTGAATGGAGTAGCTGAATAGATGAAAAGAAGTCTGATATAAAGAATTGTTTGCTTATTAGCAGAAGCTAAGCTTCCTAAAGGCTTTTAGGATAAGACATGAATATAGTAACTTATTTGTCTCCTATGAACATTTATGTGTATTCAGATGCAAAGCATATGTCCATATACCTAAAGATGAAAGAATAAGGTTGGATTCAATGGCATGACAGTGTATATTCATGGGCTATAGCGAAGATGAGTTTGGATATAGTTTATATGATCTAACTAAGAAGAAACTTATTTGAAACAGAGATGTGGTATTTGTTAAGGACCAAACAATAGCTAATATATAGGTGTAAAAGACTAAATATCCAAGAAGAGATGACTTGGTTAACCTGGATCCAACTCCACTCACATCTACCCCTATTGCAGCTCATAATGAAGATGACCATCAAGTTGATAAAGTTAATGGCAATAAACTTTAATAAAAAACTTGATAATGGTCAAAATGTTAGTAGTCATTATCAAGACACTCTAGAAAGTTAGCTAGCCCTTTTGAGAAGGTCTACCCACGAGTGGAAACCTTCTACAAGATAATTTACTAATGATTATATACTTTTGCTTAATAGTGGAGAGCTCGAATATTTTCAAAAAGCTATAAAGAGCGATGACAAGTAGCTTTAGATAAATGTGATGAAATATGAAATGAAATCCTAACATGATAATTATTTGATCATGTTAAGTTGCCTCAGGATAAGAAAGATTTAAAAAATTGATGGGTACACAAGTTGAAACAAAATGAGAATGCTAAGCAACCATGACCCAAAGCAAGGCATATTGTGAAAAGTTGTAATAAGAAGAAAATGGTAGACTTTTAAGAGATATTTACTCCAATTGTCAAGATTTCCTTAATTAGAGTCATGTTTGCTTTAATTGATAGTTTAGACTTGGAAGTTGAGCAATTGGATGTGAATATTTCTTTTCTTTATGGTGACTTAGAGGAAGAAAATTATATGGAGCAACCAGAAGGCTTTAAAGTAAAAGGAAAAGAGCTTTTTTTTTTTTGCAAATTAAAGAAGAGTTTGTATGGCCTAAAGTAGGCCTTTTGATAATGATATCAAACATTTATTTATTTCATGGGGGGAGTAAGGCTATGAGAAGGCTTCTTCATATAATTGTGTATTCTTGAAGAGATTCTCTGATAATGATTTTATAAATTTTCTCTTATATGATGATGATATGCTTATTATTGCCAAGGATGTACCTATAATCACTAGGAAGAAGCAAGAATTAAGCAAGACTTTTGCAATGCAAAGCTTAGGCCAACTAAACAGATACTTGGCATGAGAATCATTGGTGATAGAAAGGATAAAACATTATGGCTATCATAAGAGGCATACATTCAAAAAGTCTTTGACAGGTTTAACATGGAAAAAGCTAAACCAGTAAGTACTCCTCTTGCTATGCATTTAAGTTGAGTGTTAAACAAAATCTTACTACCCTTGAAGATAAGTAAGCTATTTTGAATGTTTCTTATGAATTAGCTATGGGTAATTTGATGTATGTTATGGCTTGTATGAGGCTTGATATAACTCACACAATTGGCTTAGTCGATAGGTATCTTGAAAAAGAGCATTAGAGTGTAATAAAATGGGTTATGAGATATCCTCGAGGCACTACTGAATCAAAGCTTAGATTTGGGAATAAGAAGCCTATTCTTGTTGGTTACTTATATTTTAACATATACGAGTGACATTGACTATAGGAAATCTACTTCATCTTAATTGATAAACTTTGTATAGGGAGTTATGGCTTGACATTCCAGTTTAAAGAAATGTGTTGCATTATCTACAGTTGAATATAAGTTTATAGCAATAAAAGAGGCACATAAAGAGTTGTTTTGGATGAAGCGGTTCATTTATGAGCTTGAATTTACATAAAAAGATATGTGTTATATTGTGATAGTCAAAGTGTGATTCATCTTATAAAGAATCCAACATTTCATGCTAAGTTAATACACATCGAGATGAGGTATCTTTGGATTCAGGATGTTCTTAATGCTAAGTTTCTTGAGTTGGAGAAAATTCTCATCAATGACAATGTTTTGATATAATGACAAAACCATTACTAAAAGGAATGTTTGAGACTTATCATACTATTGTTAGAATGACAATCACCTCCATATAGTCAGGATGGAGATATTTGTTAGGTCTTGGGTCCCTTTTTATATGAAGAAAACCCAAGCTTGTTCTATTTTTTTTGGGCAACCCATTGGGGTTCTTTGACCTGAGCCTAAAGCTTATTTTTGGAGGCATAAATAAGCTTCTTATTGCTACACTTTAGGTCTTGAATTGGATATGAAAAATATAAGAGAACCATGAGTTTTAAAAAGGCTAATGTTGTTCACATTTTTTAGTGCATAATTATGGTCAAGTGCTCCAATCGAGGGCCAAACATGTTCAAATTAGCTGAAATTTGGAAAAAAATTTAGTATGTCTACTTCTTAAAATCTAATGGTTGGATTGTTGATTATTGCTTTGGTTCGTTAGAAATTGTTACATCTTTGAGTTATTTTTTGGTGATGTTTTTCACCTATTTCACTCCTCTTTTTATGTTGGTTGTTGTTTTACTGTGTAGGTTTGTTTTACTGTGTAGGTTATGTACTTGTTAATGATTATTGAAATTGAATCATAGTGGAGTAATTTTGGTTAACTTAGAATCTTGTGTTTTTTTCTCTCTTCGCATTAGGGAGGTTTCCAGGTAAAAGATTTGTTTGCCTTAGCTCTTGTGTTTGAATGATTATTTTCATCTATTTTCTGCTCATTATGATTATGTGGTTGTGTTGATCTTACTAGAAGAATTGCAATAGTGGAAGTACTTAAGTAGTGCTAGTTTCTTAAATACTAGTACTTATACTATTTTGATAGCACTTTTTTCTTCCATTAGGTAGAAGAAAAGTTAAATTGATGACCCCTATCTAGTGATTTTGCATATTCACTTCATAATGGTAGTCCTTATCTTATCCTTCTCATTTTTGCCTTATTTTTCTTTATCATCATCTTCTATGGAAAGCTTTTAGCACATGCATCGGGTGTCAAAACACAAATCCCCATCATCACTTGTTCTTCTTCCTGCCAAAATTCAAATCATAAAGAACTTGCACTTTACACGGAGAAAAGTAAAATAATTATGAAGACAAGACATTTATTTTTTCATAATTTTTAAATTAAGAAGCAGTAGGTTGTTTTTGCAAAAAAATAAAATTTTGAGTATTTTATTGTCACTTTTCAAAATATATGTTAGAATTGCAAAATTTACTAAAGTTTAGAATTTTTTATTATAATTAACCCTTTATTTTGTTTTCATTTGTTAAGAAAAGTAATTGGCTTTATAGGTTTTTAGACTTGGCATTTAGACTTGGCATAAACTAGAAAAAGCTTTGTGCTTTGCAAACTAGAATAAGCTTTGTGATTTGCCCTATTTTCTAAATAATTATATAATACTTAATATGTTTTGATCTTTTTTTTTAAATTTTAATCCTTATGTATTGAAAGTTATCACTCACTTCATATGACTATTTAATTATCATGCAATTCTTTCCATTGTATTATGTTTATTTTCTTTTAGTTGTTAATCTAAAATGACATAGTATCAAAATTCTCAAGTTACAATTTAATGTTATTTGGAGTTATTAATAAACAGAAAACTAATAAAATATAAGAGAATGACTTGTATAATAACTAAATAAGTCTGCATAAGAGTAAATAAAAGTTTTTAAAACAAGATGATTGAAAAAAAAGGTT
>JAOQMP010000208.1:23693172-23706711 GCA_027563575.1 Erythroxylum pedicellare | reverse complement strand
GATGCTCTTATTCCTAATAGGAATAGGAATTAGGGTTTCTCTATAAATAGAGAAACTTATATCTCATTAGTGAGAGAGAAAAAAGAAAACCCTAGCCACCACCTTCGTTCTTCTTCCGAGAGAAATATTGTGCGGCGTTCAAAAGAGTTTTGGAACGTGCTAGCACACATTAGCCGCTGCCCGGAGCGTTCATCCTCGTGTGGATACCGGTAGAGGACATTCGCGTATTGTAGTGTCTACGAATTTGAAAAAGAAAATCCGCATCAAGAGGTATTTTCATACATGCTATAGTTTTCGGTTATACTTATTGTTATTTTATGGTCTTTTCTACTGCATATTGAGAATACTCGGGCCATAGGCGATCCAACAACACACACATGATTAAGACACAACATCCAAAAACAACACCCGTTCATGCATGTTCTGTAAGTTTTCTGCACTTTCCAATTTTTTTTTCTACATTTTCATCTTTCATTTTTCTGCACATTAATTTTCTATACATTCTCCATTTTCATTTCACCATCTTAACTCCCCTTCAGCTGAACACATTCAAAAACAGATCACAAACCAAGAATCAATACCAAATATCAAAAACATCACAGATTCACGCATTTTTACTTGTCTATGCTTTCTTCACTTTCATTTTTCTACACTTCCCATTTTTTGCATTTTCTTCATTTCTTCCTCAAACTTTCATTTTAATCAATCTTTCTCATCTCCAAATATCACCATATATCTATATCTTAACTCTAAATTCATTTTCTTGTTCACTGTGTAATTCATATATATAGGCTTGAAAATTTTAGTCTAAGCTTAAGAGGCCAACCCGAAGGCTGACCCAAATCCCCTCCTATAATGATATCATTTTGGTTCAACTTTCTAAAATAGCATTGTTTTGATCTGTATATTTAAGAAACTTAAGACCAAAAAAATGTCATTTTTTAAAGTAAAAGATTATTATAAAAATTAATTGTGATCTAACATTTTTTAAAGTAAAAGATTATTATAAAAATTAATTGTGATCTACTTATCCCTGAACTAACTCAAATAGTGGTTAACACACAAAATTATTATTATAACAAAGAACATTCAGCTAGCTAGACACCTACCTTTAACTACACTATGTTTGCTTGGCTGGGGGTTTAGTTAGTTTATCCCACCTTTTTTCTAACTTTTTGCTGCTTTGTCCAGTTAGCTAATCCAAATCCTTAGGTTAGTCAAGCTCCTCTAGAAACCAAGTTAAAACTTTAACCACCAAGTTTTTCAAAGAAAAAACATAACCCTTTGATATAAAATTGACTTAAAAACTATTCCAAAAATTTTGCCAAGTTTGTTTGAAGATCAAGAAGTGTTTTTAAGATCAAAATATAATTCCTCTTGATTATGAAATTATTATAAATGATCATACAATATTTGAGTCCCTAACTCATTGAAATGTCCTAGATGAAATTATAAGAAAGATTATAATGATTTGTTAAATATTGATATGCTAGATTTCTCCTTGTTCTTAATTTTTTACTTGAATTCTCTTAAAGTTCTCTCAAGTTGCATATGTGGCCCATTATGCTCATTTGGCTCATACTTTGATTACTCAAATAATTCATTTGGTTTCTTTACTCACTTTGTCATTCCCTTAAACTTTACTTTTCATATGTTGCTTAATTCCATTATAATAGAACTACTAATATTGTTAAAAGTAAGTTTATTAATAGCATATATTTTGTTATCATCAGAACCATGAGTTAGGACCTCATTTAGTTTCCTTTTTTATAATAACAAAATATTTGATGATATTGATAAGAGTAAATGGCATTGAGTAAGTTCTCCGTATATTAAAGCAATATGTAATGCATGCTCTCCTTTAATTCATGCATCATGAATTATCAAGATTCAGTATTATTATTCTCTCCCCCTTTTTGACAATATTAAAAAGGGCATATTATATAAGTATTAAAAGAGTTAAATAAGTCTCCTTTCTTCCCTTTTCAAAAATTCTGTCATATGGTCAAAAAGTATATGCAAAGTGCTTATTAAATATACGAAAATTTTTTTAAAAACCTCATATACCAATTTAAAGGTCAATGTATCTTTCTTCTTTCCAGGTACACTCAACAATACTTTCTCCCTTTTAAATGTGTATGTCAAGTCAATATGTTGAAACGTTCTCAATATGAAAGTAAGTATATACTTTCATTTTTGTACTACCAATGCTTACCTTTGTTTTTCTTCCTTGTTTCAATAATTGGCCTTTTTAAAACCAATTTACTTGCTTTGGTTTATGTGAGGGATCTTAGTTATTTTATCATTAAAATCATTTATTGAAGATACCACTTTTACCCTCATTTGATATCAATGGAGATGATGTAAATTTTTTATGATTATATGATTCCATTTGACGTTGGCCTATAAGGTAAAAATATTAAAAAGTTCTGGGCACCCATGCAAACTTAGATCTTTGGAGATTAGTTACCAAACCTTTTTTTAACCTACATTCTTTTGGGTCTACTAAATAAATAATTAATAAAATATCATTTTATATGCAAGACAAAAATAACATATCATATAATGGAAATTGAAAGTGTTAGTGCTATATGAGAAATACCTATAAGAATATGGAATTTATACATTTTTAGGTCTTAATGGATGATGTGGGTGATATATTTCTTTATTTTGGATATTTGAGAGATTAGGATATTTCCTTGTGAGATAAAAGTTCTAAGCATATGAATTGACCAATTACATGTTTCTTTGATAGAAACGTGCTATATACTAAATGTGGGCATGTATCATACTTTTCTTCTTATGATGAAACTTTTAAAAATTATGAGCTTATTTCATGCCGTTTTGATGATAAAGATAGCTATACAAATTTAAAAACTATTTTATGCTCTTTTGGGATGACTTTTCACAAAAACATGCCTATTTATTCCTTGAATGTTAGGTCCTCTAAGTTTGAAATATGAAATTTACATGAACGCATAAAATTTTCCTTTTGCTTGGGACAAAGAGGATGATGCATGAGCATTAAAGTTTTCATGAATAGAACTGGATACTATATACTCAAGTGATAATTTAAGCCTATATTGATCATATAAATACTTGCCTCTGAAAAAAAATGTCTTATCATTGGATTATGCACTATTATAAGTGAAACTAATTCTAAGCCTATTATTTGATTTCTTTTAGGCTTTAAGCATATCATTTAATTTTTTACTTCCTAAAGTAAAATTAGACAGTTTTCTCTTTAAAAAAAGTAATTTTCTTTTCCAATGTCCCATTCTCATTAAGTAAATCATATTCTTTATTATTAACAACAATCTCAGTTAGATTATATCATGTCATTCATATGACATTTTAATTTCTCACTCTCAAGCACGCATTCATCTACTCTCAAGCATGCATTCATCTACAAGTTTTTAAACCTCTTTATCCGTAGAAGATAGTTTCTTTCTTTTCAAGCATTTCTAGGCGTTTAAGAAGTTCTTTATAAGACAAACTATAATCAAAATCAAAATCATTAAAGATTTTGAACTAGAGGACAACTCATCATTATTTGTCATAAAGTACATACGATCCACCTCATTATTTGATTCTCTACTTACATAATTGCTTATATTATCCTATATGTTCTCTAGTGCTCTCTTTTCCTTTAGTACTTCTTCTCCTTCTTTTCACTCCATTCTTAAGTATCATCTAGATTGTCATCGAACTCATTATGAGTAATATTATTAAGACCAATATAATTATTACAATCTTTGCCATATGTAAGAACACGTATTTAACAAATATCACGAGCATTTTAACACATTAAAACTTTAGAAAACATATATTTATCTAACACAAAAAACAAAATATATATTGCCTTACTATTTAATATAATGACTCTATATTCCTTAACATTCAATATTATGAGTCCATTGTCATTCCTATTCCATTTAAGGTCTTCTTTACAATTTACCATAAAATAAAATCTTTGATCATAAGAAAGACTTTTATCTTGTTTCTCCAAAAAATAAGTAATCACTCGCATAAAAAATGTAGCAATATTGATATATTGGCATTTATGGCTAAAAAGTCAATCAAATTATGCTATAATGAAATTTACTCAAATTCTACTAGAAATATATGTAACGAACAAGACTTGTTCTAACACCAATTATCAGTTCCTAGATGAAATACAAAAGGAGGTGAATTATGTATGTTAACCTTTTGTCCTGTTTTTAGACTAATGATGGTTATGAAAAGTTCACACAAAATTACAAACTAACCACTAAAAAGTGTAGAAAAAAGAAATTAAATTGATTAATAATAATTGGCTAAACAACCCCTGACTAATATTCACTCCCTAAGCTCCCCTTGGTAATTCACTGTCTTCTTCCTTTATAAGAGAAGACGAACCCTCCATACAACATATTCTTTGCAAAAGGTTCAGAGGAGTCCCCACAAATGTCTTATTTTGATATTAGTGAAGATTAACCTTTTGCAAATTTTATTCAAAGTCAAGAGAAACCCTCACAATATGTTTCTTAAGCAATTTTTTTCAATTATAACAATTGCATAGTTAGGGTTAGAAATAATCAGGCTAGGCCCAGGTCCCTTATGGCCCTAGTTTGACCTAAAAATTTTAATTTCAACCTTAGTGCATTTCGAGGCTAACCTGAGGCTTATTATCAAAATGATAAGCTTTTCAAACATAGGTTAATTATACTAAATACTTTTATAATTTCAATTTGTTTCACTTTAATCTTTAATTTTTAAAAATTATCAAACACTCTTTCATACTTTAGCTTTTATTTCACTCGTAACCCTTAACATCATTCTTATTAAAATTTTAACAAAAAAGGGATAGATAATGTTGTGTGGCTTGACTAGGTATTACATAGCATAATACTTGTCACATTTATACAATATAACACATGATGTTTTACGGTTTGGAAGACATAACACTTTAATGATTTTATTCCATATATAAATGAGGTCATAACTTTAGAAAATGATAATAACTAAGGTCATGTATTACATGACACAACCACGTAACAACTAATCAAGTCACACGATATCATTTGTCTTTCCTTCATTAAATTTTCTAATAAAAAGGAACATAAGAAAGTAAAAGTGAAATAAAACCAAAATTTAAAGAAGAAGATGATATAAAAATAAAGAATTAAAATAAAAGGGTATAAATTAGAAGGACATTGGATGTAGTTACTATTTGGAACATTTTAGGGGGACCTAATGATCATATATTGATAATATGTAGTTTTCGGAAATATGTTGGAATGTGGTTTTTCTAAGAAACTAATTTATCATCTCTAACTCTTTAAAACCTCTTAGATCAACTAAGTGACAAACTCTCCATTAGGATTGAAGCAAAGAATTCTAGGGATTAGTTCCATTTAAATTGAATCAAAATTTATTTTCATGTATATGACCATTCCAAATACAAACAGATGGCCCCTTTCAAGTATTTTTGTTAATAAAAAGTGAAAATTTTATAGGTGGCCTAAGTGAGATCAGAAAATAAGAAACAAGAGAAACGAGATTTGTCAAGTTTCATGTCCTCTTGTAACAATTGAGTTAATAATTAATAGAAGGTCAGTTTTTGACTTCAGATGATTTTAGCAATCTACCTTAGCTTAATGCCATGGAACTAGGAAACAATCTTGCTTCTTGGTCTATCTTAATGGAATTATGCCCTTCTCTTATATTATTATTTTTGGCTAACAATGGAAGGCACTTTAGCTTAAAGGCATATATTGACTAGGTTTTCCTAATTTTTGCCTTATTCTTTATATTAGAAGATAGTCACATAGATTATAAAAAGATCAAATTACATTATATGCAAAATCATACATAATCTCACTTACTTAGATATTATGTTTAAGTCACTATTTAAAAGACTTGTAGAATTGTTTTCAATAGACTCGTAGAATCGTTTTTCAATATAAAGAGATCATTGAATGATTTGTGGAAACAAAAAAATTATATACATTCAAATTTCAAAGATTTTCTTTTGTATTGAAATTTGAGCATTCAATTGCTTCTTTAGCAGTTTTAACAGATAACACCAAAGCCATTCAAGGGCGTTTTAGTGATTATCATCTCACACTCACATATGAATTTA
Source organism: Erythroxylum pedicellare (assembly GCA_027563575.1). Classification (NCBI taxonomy): domain Eukaryota; kingdom Viridiplantae; phylum Streptophyta; class Magnoliopsida; order Malpighiales; family Erythroxylaceae; genus Erythroxylum; species Erythroxylum pedicellare. The sequence goes on along the minus strand of JAOQMP010000208.1, from coordinate 23,700,587 downwards.
TTTAATCGATTAGAATTCTACAGTGTGTATACTTATCCAATAGCCTATGTGACCATCATATAACAAGATTTTACCAAAAGCAAATGACATCTCGATTAATGAATCGATCCTGAGAACAATATGTCCTTGAGTAGATATTATACACTATATCTTAGAGCATATCTTGCATTGATTTCTTTTTGATCTTATTTATTTCATTACATAATGATTATATTCAATTATGTTTCTAAGATACGGTGGCCACCTTTGAATACGTTTTATATGAGTCTTTAAACACATTGACCTTCCTCTATTATGAATACTTCCATACCAAATTTAATTTGATTTCTTATAATTATTCCCTAAGATCACATCATACATGAATTAGCTGGGGTTCTCATAAGCTTCCTGAAATACTTTAAAGCTTCCTGCTTGAGGTCCTCTTAGTATATAACTATATTCCCATTAAACTTGGTTAGGGAGCTTACTCCATTTGTATTTCCCCTTAACTTTGAGGGAATTATGGAAAAACTTTGTGTTTCTATCACTCTCCAAAAGCCATTGTAACTTGGCCCTTTGATTAAATAGTGAGTAGTGGCACCAAACAACATTAGTATAAGAATATATAACCCTAATTTCCTCCTTGAAAAGCAATCAATCACCTAACTTTACTTGAAGCTCTTCCTAGACCTTAATTAGTTCTTCCCTATGTTTTCTTTTTCCATATTTTGAAATATACACTTGGTAAGTTTCAACTTATAATCCTTCATCTCTTCTATGATAATCCTCAATTTCTGCACAAAAATGAATGCTTTTTAATCGTCTACATGTTTAGATACTCTCTTTATGACTCGCAACTTTTAGCTAGGAACAAATCTTGAATCAATATAAAGGAATGATAAGAGAAAAAGGGGTTCAAAATGCTAACTTTGCTTTCATGGAAACTGGGGAGCCGCCTTCCATCCATTATGCCCTATCCAATTTCTTAGTAAGAGACGATCTTGATATTTGTTTATTGCACTACGTATAAAAACATCCATCATATCTTAAGTTTGTATCTCTAATCTTATCAACACAATATCTGAAATCATTGAAAAAGTTCCTCTAATTAAAATGTCCCTGAACTTCTAAAATGTATATGGTGTTATTAAAATCACCCGTCACTCTCCAAGGCTCAATTGTATTTATCTGGCTAATATATAATATCACCCATAGGTCCCCTTCTTTGAAATGCATAGTTAGATCTATAGATAAAAGTTATTACAATCCTTACATTTTCAATAATGAATAGTGTTGGTAAATAGATCAATTGGTCACTGGATTGTAAAACATTAATACTTACTAGTTTATTATTGTACCTGAATATTATACATCCAAAATGATGGTGGTCATAGTTTGAAATAAAAGACCACTGTTTCTCTATGAAGGTCAACTTTAGGAAATTCTCTTTATTAACATTTTTTTCCAAAATACTAGCTAACACTACTTTGTGTTTTCTATAGAAACTACGTAGGAGACTGTTATCTCTTTGGATAGTTGAGACCCATAACATTTCAGAAGACTAAAGACATGAGCAAAAATTTTGTGTTTGGTTGATATAGACCCATTTTTCCTACTAGACTTCCTTATGTTATCCCTTATGGATTCCTCATATTCTATAATTTCAGCCTATCCAATACTTGAGTTTTACATGATGCTCTCCAACTAGGTTGAACCCTCCTTCGACCCTTGATCAACTTGTAAAGGGATACCAGTCTCTGACCCTCCTTAAGTGCTCTCCTTCCTGTTTCTATTCTCAACCGTGTTCTTATTTATCCCATTTCTAGTTGAAGTTGGACTAGTACTAAAACCCACTTAGAGTATGGTTTCCATTTTGTTGTTGTTGAAGATTTGGTTCAGTCATTACCCCTTATTCTATAGAGATTTGCTCTGTTAGCCCCATAAGTTCCTAATAGGCCCCATTCAAATGTCCTACCTATTGGCTTCTATTATTTGCCTTAGATTGCTAATCATAGCTTCCACTGGTAGGATACCTTCATCGAGTCCTCAAATAACTCTTCTTTCTTTCTTAACCTCATTAATGGTATTTCATTCAAAAGTTCCAAATCTTTTGCCTACTTCACACAAAGTCTTGCGTAGCCAATTCTCCTCCTATGAGCTATATTCTCATCCATACATAATGGTGCACCTTTGAAGCTAACACGAAGATTGATCCCTTTAGTTAACGTTGTAATGGAACATTATAAATATTTATCCTTATCAGTATGCTAGCTTGTTTGATACTTTTTAAACTTAATCTTAGACACCAAGGCTGCAGGAAAAGTGAAGCATTTTGGATGTGCTGAGGACTCACTCCTAGCACCTTATTTAAGTTAGCTTTAGAGAGAAACTTGAATAATACAAAACCAATTTCAAATAAGAGGAATTATTTCAGATCAACACTCTTCTAGCTTTTGAAGGACAAGTTAAGGATTGACGGAAAAGGTGACTTCTTTTTAATAAAAATGCTGACTAATATGGTTGTCCATAGGCTAGCCCTTTCTTTAAAAATATCAATTCCAGGGGCTATTATGCTTTTACCTTCCAAGATCTACAGAGGGTAGTAGAAGTGAGATGTTTAAAGTATCCTTGACCACATTCTCCCAATTCAGCTTGGGGTTATAAACAACAAGGGGATTAGGAGTGGGAGCTTAGTTAGGTGATGAATAACTAAGTCCTTGTATTACATGAGCTATGGTGGACAAATTTATCTAAGGAGGGGAAGTTACTGGAAGGGGATGGAGTGTTGTTGGGTCTAGAGAAAGTTAACTTATCAAGCCTAGGAAATAGTTTCCTAACCCATAAAGGAAATGTCCAGGGGAGCTTTTAAAAAGTCAATACCATTTAAGGTAAAGAACTAGAGGCGAGAAAATAAGGATTAAGTAAAATACCTTCAAATCCCTAGGTAAGGGAGGAATGAAAGCGTAGATAGGAGTAAGGGGCAACGAGGGGTTAAAGCAAGCAAAAACAAGAAACATAGTTGCAGTAGAGGGGAGATCTAGGAAGAAGCCAAGAAAAGAAGAAGCCTATAATTGTCAACAGTATGATTTATCTTAGAGAATCTTCATGACATCTTTCTTTACCATCATTTTTATCTCTATTCATTATCTATGAGAGGGATCTTCACATCATCTCCTTTACCCATTGATTTTCTTGTATATTGTTAGGTGATGAAAGGGGACTTTATCTGTTTCCTACTAAATAGGGTCTTCTTATGCTCTTTTAAAGAATCTTATATACTTTCAAGCTTGAATTTCAAATTAGTTTTTGTTTCTTAGGCATTTTACTTTAATGATTATTTCTTGTCTTCTATTGTTAAGAAAGTTTTGATCATTTGTTAAGAGTGCTATATGTTTAGGTATTATTTGTCTTTTATGGACTTTGAAGAAGAAATATAACTAATAGGTGGTGGTTTTGAATATTATGGCTATGAAGTTGTTGTAATTGTAGTGAGAATGAAAGATTTTCAATAATTACAATACTCATAATGAATTCCAACAGGAATTAGAGGAATTGATGGTTAGGCACTTGGATAAATATATGTCATATATGTTTTGTGCATCTTTGCTTATAATCTAGAGGCTGAGGATGATAAAGGGGATTAGCTTACACGTAAGAGATAAAGATTTGATCTTAAAGGTGATGACTTATTTGAGTCATTAGTAACAATGCAATGCTAGTCAAAGATACTATAGTAACAATTCGATGCTAGTCAAAGATACTATCATTAGGCTACTCACCAGACTCAAGAAATGATCATCATTATAGAGAGGAGTAATCAGCAGTCCGAGTTTATGGCACTTATAGGCTTATACATTGTGTGAACGCTTAATTCATCATTTTTAAGGGAGTCATGTTCACCAACTTCATAATAATAGGGTCCGTGGAAAGGCCAAACATGCAGGCATCAATAATTTTGCAAATGTGGTGAGACCTAGAGGATGGAATTTTGTTAAATAGAGCAAGGTAGAGATTGAGACAATAAGAGTAGAGTTTAATTTTTAACGTGGTGTCTATAAAGTGGAGTGAGTTGCTGCTTTCTAAGGAAGTGAATATAGTTTTAGGCTTTTAGCTGTAAATGAATTAAGTCTTTTATTTTTAAAATTTTTAAAATTATATTATTTTTATTGTCATGTGTGAAATGATGGGTAAATAGACCAATCTACATGCTATTTCACATCAACATTGTTAATGGTGGACTATTTTTGTAAAAAATTAGAAGTTTGAAGATTTGATTGATATTTTTAGTATTTATGAATAATATTACAAAATAAAGTAAAAGTTGAGAGTTAAAATACAGTTTATCCTAAAATAACCTATTAACTTTGTAGTTTCTCTTTGATTTAATTAAGAATTAGCTAACCAATTTAGTTTAACCTAAAGAAGGAATCCATTATATACACAACCTTAGGGAAAGGTGAGTATCAAATACACTATTTTTATAACTTCTCTTCAGTTGAACTTAAAATCAATCAATTAATTCAGTTTAACTAAAAGAAAGGACAATGAATGTAGAATCTTAAAGAGACGAGGGTTTCAAACACACGACCTTAGGAAAGAAGAATAATACTTTAACCATATCTATTTTATGACATTAACTAAACAATTATTTATGTTTGTAGGAACAAATGTTTTAGACTTTAAAAGTTTATATTTTTTACATTATTTCTCTATATCTTGAAATATAATTTGTTATATAAATAATAAATTAAAATTTTATATATTTGCTCTTTAAGACATTATGAAAATGATGTTATTTATGCATTAGATTTTAATGCAGTGATTATATTAAAAAAATATAAGTTTCAGTGTTAAACTTTTGGGTAATTTTTTGAAATTGGAAATTTTATACATTTATTTTTCTTCTCAAGTATCGTATTAAAACTTTTAATATATCTATATGATAAGACATCATATGTAATTAATTAATAAATGTGCTCTAACATCTTTTTTTATAGATTTTTAAATTATCTTTTATATGATTTATATTTTAATTATTACTTCACATTTAATTTAACCTTATTCAACTCGATTCAACCTATTAGACGTTTTACATTAAAGTTCAATACTTTGGTTCGATTTCTTTAATACTGATTCTAACTACAAGTGAACCTATACAACTATAAAGCAAACTACTTTAAAAAATTGGGTCATTTATATTTATTATTTGAGCTTAATTTTTTTTGGTAATAATTCCTCATGTTTCAAAAATCTTTGTCCACAAAGTTTGAAGTTAAAATAGTGGCACGAGTTACAATCTTTGTATAAGTTCTCTAAATAAAAAAATGTGAACATAATTATATTATATGAAATTTAGAAATGTAAAGCCTTTTTAGACCATATCATGAGTGAGCGGAAGGTGCTAGGATATTTTAATTGGGTTAGTCATAGCATATCCTACAAAATTTTGTTTTGAATTAAATGATACACCATAAAAAAGAACTCACATATATGATTTTAAAAGGTGTCCTTCTTGGATTGAATGTGGGAAAACGATATATTAGACATATGTATATAATTAATGTGTTGATTATATATAAAAAGATATTTAGCAGATAATCGCATTTAAAAGACGTAAAACATACATTGCTAACAAAGATACAAAATTCTTTTAAAATAGTTAGCAAACTTACTAATATGTTATTTCAAAAAGGTTTTTAATTTGTAGATAATCTATAAATACTTAATAATATTATTTGAGTAATATTATCTTATTTATATTTGAATAAAAACGTGCCCTTTCCTAGTTAAATTTTTCTTTAGTACTTTATTTCAAAATTTTTTTAGAGAAATTAGTATTTAAACTTATCGAAAAAATCTCTTAGATATTTTTGAATTTTTAGAAAAAAATCCTTCTATCAACTTCAGTGAATATTAACATTACAAGTGGGCTAATTAAATATAACTAACATGATGATCCAATCAAAATTTTTAGCTCAAATTGAACTAATAGTTTATTATAATTAACTTAAATTATTATTTTAAAGCTAGTTTAATTAATTCGAATCAGGTTAAGAGCTGAGTTGAGTTATCATATTAGTGATATTTGATTAGTTAACGTATAATGTTCATATTGTGTGTGTTTCATCATTGCTTTTTGATCAAAATCTAAGAGAATGAATTTTTGGAAAATTGAAAACTTAAAGGAAGTTTTCAATAATTTTAAAAATTAAACAATTTTTTAAAGTTTCTTAAACAACATCGGAGGACTATATCTTTTACCCTTATTTTTATTTTACCATTCATATTTAGAACAATGATAACTATTTTAGTGACTTTATCATTCAAAAATTTCGAGATATTATCTATTGAGTTTTCACTAATTAAATCATAACTAAGATCTCTTTAGTAAAAATTACTTAACACACTATTCTCATCCATTAACACTTTATAAGTGACTTATTTATTATGGATATGATCCTTTCTTTGCTTTAAATTAGAATGTATTGTAACGCCCATTTTAGGGGTTAGAATATTAAGAAAATTCAGTGCATTTTATATTTTACATATTTGAATATTTGTTTATTTGTGCATAAGCATTTTGGACACATACAATTATTGTGCATACATTCATGACATTTTTTTCGGGAAAATGGATTTGTAAATGTGATTGAATTGTGGAAAACTCATTTGAAGACTATTGGAATTATTTCGGAAATTTTTGGCAAATTTTAGGAATTTCTGATTTGGGATATTATGGACTAGGAAAATGTTGAAAATGGACTAATGGTAGTAGGACATGTGGAAATTTCAATTGTTGACACATGTATTTCATGCAAAGTGAATATGTGGGTTAAAATTTTGGTTAGAAGAACATTGTAGCTTGTCTCTATTTTTTTTTCCTCATTCACTGAAATCTCACTGTTGAAGAAATGTTACTACTTCCACCGAAGATTTCTGTTAGAGTTTTTGTTGAAACAAGTAAGTAAATTTAATGATGATTTACAGTGTAAATGAATGCACGCATGTGAAGGTATAGCAGTAAAGTTCGGAGAATACATGTCCTAAATGACTCAGATGAGGACTTGAAACTGTGAATGTGGTAAAAATGTTGGAAATTTAAAGTTGCATGTGTGTTAATCGGATTTTGATGTTAAGTGTGAAGTTTGAAGTTATAAATTGTGTGTGTATACTGATGAGCTAAAAAGGAGTTAGAAGGATTGTTTGCAAGTTATTGGAGTTAATTGATGGAGATTAAGTTTCATATGAAAACACAGTAGAGAGAGAGAGAGCGGAAAAATAGTGGAAGTTTCGGACTTGTGATTTTTGGAGTGTAAAATTTAATTTGATTTGTGTAGAGTTTGTATTTGGAGTTAGAAATGTGGAATAGATGATTAGGAATGTGTTTTGCTGGAAAAGTAAGGAAAATGGAAGGAAAAGAAAAGAAAAGAATCAGT
>JAOQMP010000208.1:23673852-23693072 GCA_027563575.1 Erythroxylum pedicellare | reverse complement strand
ATATATTTTAAAAATATATTTTAAATTTAATTATATTTATTAATAATTATGAAATTAATTTTATATATTAAATTAAAATTGTGATTATGTCTAACTAAATATAAAATGAAATGGAATGTGAAAAAATAACAATTCTTAAAAAATATTTCCAAATTTTTATGAAATACAAAAATTTGTACTATTTTTATTATTTTACAATAAATTATTATATTTAGATAATTATTATATATAGATGATTATTATATATAGAAATAATTAGAATATAATAAAGATATATATAAACTAAAATGGATAAGATATAAAAAAGCTCAATTAAATAAACTACAACTATACAATATAACAATGAACTATTTTGTAATTTTTAAAAAATTTAGAGACTATTTTATAAATTTAAAAGATTACCTAAAATGGTACCTAATATTAATCAGTACAAATATAATATCGTACTAAAATCTAATTCAGTACTAAATTCGGTAGTATATTCACAACATTGCTATTTACTCCGATCTTACTCTACACAGTTATATAAGAACTAAAATAATATATGAATGAGATGAAACGAGAAAAGTAAATGATTTCATCCCCCTGAAGGGTGACCCAAGCTTGCTCTTCTTAACTACAAATACTCAAGTAGGCCTACGTTGCAGTAACCTATCAAAAAAGCAAAGAAAAACTGTAGGCAAATCATTAAAAAAAAAAAGGTATGTTTACCAATCCCTTCAAAGCCCATAATAACTGCAATAGGTTCAAATTCCAATCCCTTACCAAGACCATCCCACGCATTAAGGAAAGAGGTACTACCTGCCGTTTCAGGGATGATTGTCTATATGACTCCAAAATCACTTGCCAAAGCACGGAGCGTGGATTTACAGCCACAAATGACACCGGCAACTCTGCTAAGCCCACAAAACCTTAAGGCTTTGTTTCCTGCAAGTGTAATTACTAATCCCTCCTCTTCATCTCCGCAGCTTTCTTCTCTGAAATTTCCGGGGAAGGTGCTCTCTTTCTGTTACGCTGATGATGACCATGTTCTCGGCGATTGCGTCGTCTTCGAAGAGGGTGTATTCGAGGACCCATATCTCCGTTCCAACTTCAATGTGGTCAAAGATTCCAGTTCCGTCACAAAGAAACCAAAGTCCAAGAAAACTGTCGTCCCAGAAGTTCAAAGGCAGAATTTGGTCCCAGACCACTGGACGGAAGTGTTGGCAGAGATTCATATGACTAAGAAAGAGAGACGGAAGATTGCTCAAGAGATGGAATTCAACAGCAGATTGGAAAAGAAAAGGAAGGCCTTAGCTCCCATTAGGAGTGTGAATTTGGAAAAGTACAAGGCCTACAGAGAGGCCAAGTTGGCACAATTGAAGCCGCTTGTTCTCGATAACCCCACAAACTTTCCGGTGAAGGAAGAAGAGGACGAGGACGAGGACGAAGACGATGAAGTTAAAGAGAATTCCGCCGAGCGTGTGTCTCCTAAGAACCCCAGATGGGCAGTTTATGGGAAGAGTTTCGATGATGTTACGGAGTTTTTTAACAGTGGACAATATGTGCCTGGGAAATCTGAAGGTATTGTCTTCTTCTTCTTAATATTATTACTTATGCTTCTGGTTTATTTTGGTTTGTTTTTATGTTTCTTTTACTTCATTAGCCCGGCGCAAGTTGTTTACCAAAGATGAAAAGACCTTGTTGAATAGGAAGATTCCTCATCTAGAGCCTGCTACATCTGTGAGTTTACCTTTTGACTCAATACTTCCTAGTCGCTATCTTTTTCTCTGATGTGTGTATGTGTCTATATTTTTGCTGGTTTCGATGTTCGTTCTTGTTCCAACCAATGGGTAAGGACCAAATGAATTGTAGTAAGCTTTTTTCTAAAACGACGAATTATTAGTGGTTCATTTATGGGCTCTGAAAAACAATCTTCTGCATATGTGGTATTTTAGTTTTGTTTATCTCAAGTTCTACAAGGAATTGTCATATCTTGCATAATTCGCTGGATACTTCCCACATCTTGTCAATTAATGTTGATAAGTGTTATCCATCGTCTGCAGAGAAAATGGCTTCCATTGCACACTCTTGCTGCATCAGGAGAATTCTATCTTACGAATATCTTATTGAAGCATAAGGTTGACATTAATGCTGTTGATCTGGTAAGATTAAATTTGATAATTTTCTTGGTGAATGATACATTTTAATGGCTCTGGTTTCTTCCTTTTTGGACAAAATGTCTATCGTTAAGCTTGGAATTTTAGATTGTTATTTTCGTTTTTGTTTTGGAGCTTAGATCCTTTAATGTTCTTCAGGATGGTTGGACTGCACTTCACAAAGCAGTAATAAGTAAAAAGCAAGCTATTACCACCTATCTTTTGAGAGAATCAGCGTCTCCTTTTGTTCGGGATACTGTGAGTACAGACTTGTTAAATATCCCAAAACCCACTGTTTCTCATCTAAACAATTGTTGGTGACATCGGAAAATGTTGGTTGTGAACTTTTGTAGCTCTATCTGCAAATTCTTACTTACAGTTTCTCTCTATGCTTACTGTGGTAGGATGGTGCCACCTTGATGCACTATGCTGTTCAAACAGCATCTAGTCCAGCTATTAAACTCCTATTGTTGTACAATGTTGACGTAAACCTCCAGGACGATGTATGTATAGCACATCTTCATTTTTGGCTCGTAAAGTTATTCTCTTCAATTTCCTTGTTTATTGATTAGACCTACCATTTTTCCATTCTAGGATGGATGGACGCCATTACATCTTGCTGTTCAAGCTCAAAGAACTGATATAGTGAAGTTATTATTGATTAAAGGAGCTGATAAGACAGTAAGAAACAAGGTAAATGACTATTGATTATTGGTATTTCCTTTCTCTTTTTTTATTGCTTTACTGTTACATTGCAGTTTGGTTTCTGATCCTCTTGTTCTTGTGTACTTTTCAACACCTTTTACACATTATTGACATTATACCAAAGCTTCGGCTGCGTGATGTGCTTCAACTTATAAGATTCAAGGTCCTGCAGGAATGTTTTATTTCATTGCAAAATGTGAAAATCTCTAAGTTGTTGGACCATCCTTGACCAGTTTAAGAACTTAGTAAAGTCAACCAATTGCATTTTGTATTTCATCGGCAGACTACAAAATGGCATTGTTTCTGGTTTTGGTTGTAATAGGAGAGGAGGAACTCCTTTGATGGCATGTGGATATGATTTGTCTATAATAGCGTCCTTTTCTTTCACCTATGACTGAATCTTCAGTCATCATATACTATCTGCTGTGTTTCTGTGTTAAGCGCTATTCTTTAGATTCATAATCCTTGGCGATTGTTTTGCTTGTCTCAGGATGGTTTAACACCACTTGAGCTTTGCCTTTATTGTGGTAGAGGCACAAGAACTTACGAACTTATCAAGCTGTTGAAGCAGTTTCCCAGGAAATCCACTGCTTTTGTAGAAACCTCGTCTCCTAAACTTTTGGCATCTTAACTTCGTTGAGAGAACGTCTATTGATCTTACCGTCATCCAGATTTGGAAGAAAAGTCACCACCCTTTCTGCTGGTGAAAAATTCCCAGGCCCCCAACTGCTGAAGATAATGCATTTGCAAAAAACAGAAGGCCATAATACGGTTGGCATTGAAAAGAAAGAAAAAAAATTCTTTAGATTTTCTCCTTTTTTGTTGGTACGAAACTTGTAAGATCTTGTAACTACATGCATTGGCATTGGGCTATAGTGTAAATCGTACTGGTTAGAGCAAATTTATAATTGTATTGGTTCAAGTAAAAGAGGGCCTTATGGCTTCTTGTCATCGATATTTGTTTATCCTCCATCTCTTCAAATAATTGACTTTTGTGAATTTTCCTGGGGAAGAAAGGTGGATTTTAGTTATTAAATAGAGGAAATGGTACACACCACAATCTATTGCAATTTGCTACTAAGGAAATTATAAGCAATAATAATGACAATTCCACGGTTTATTAACTTCAGACACATTCATTCTAAACGTCACAAAATCACCATGACCAAGAGACAGCCAAATGCCAATAACAAATAACAATAGATGTAATCCAGAAGCTCAGGACATTCCCTAGTCTTTAACCAGTATCTTTAAACCACCTCCATGTGTTAGATCATTAAGTTAGACTGCAGAATCGTGCGAATATTGACGAGCCTTGACCAATGCTTGACACGTAATCAGCATGAGCAAGACGTGTTGATGAGAGAACAAAGTAAAGTCTTGCAAGTTGGTGAGTAAAACCTAAGGAACTTACAAAGTAGGCGATGGATGCGGAAAATATCGGCGAAGATCTCAAGAATAGGTGAGATTTGATACGCGTGGGCACATGTAGGTACGTATTGGCAGAAATCTTCGACAAGACATGAGATTCGGATGCGAGGCTGTGCGGAGTTGGTGAACTAAATCATGCAAGATCTGAAGGTGAGCGAGAATGCGCAAAGGTATGCGAGACCCCGCGAGGATATGCGAAGGCATACGAGTGCGGCGAGGTGCATAAGCACTTAACTTCGCGAGGTAGGTCGAAGGTATGTAAAGTGTGCGAGATTTTACACTAACTCGGATTGTGACTTGTATTTAGTCATGGAGCGACGAAACTGCACCATAAGTGAGTTTGATCATAGAAGATGAACTTATCCATGGACGTGCATCAATAAACTTAAGTGCGGATAGGTCGTGGTGAAAACACGTCAACAATGATGTGGTAAGTTGTGAATGATGTGACACATGATGACGTGGTGGATAAGATCACAGTGGATGAACATTAGCTTTAAGAGATAAAGATCACGTGAAAAGATCATCTAAAGATAGAGGAGATCTTCATGGAAAAGGATAATCATTCTTAGATAGGGTAATCTTATATCTTATTAATGTGATGTAACTTAATCATATTAGATAGAGTCCTAGGGATGTCATCTATTGGTTAGTTTGATGTAATCTGATAAGGATAAGATAAGATAAGATTGTAATCTTGACTTAGTAGATTTCTATTAAGACTCTAACTTAGTCATCCGGAGGAGACTATAAATAGCTCATTAGAGTAGAGAGTTATTAATTTCGATCATTGAGTCATTCATTGAGAGAAATCACTCAGAGGAGAGAGTTTTAAGAGTTGAGAGCTTTTGGGAGAGTTCTCATTGTAAAGACTTCGAGTAGGGAATTCTTTGAAAGGGCTTTGAGTAGGGAGTTGCTCGTAAGTGCTTCGAGAAGGAGGTATTTGTGTCTTTTGTTAAGATTTTGTTATAGTTTTTCTATAAAACATGGAAAGGATATATTTTCCTAATACTGTGATCGGCTTTGGATAATGAGGTTAATGCCAATGTAATGTATCGTAAGACTCAAAATAATTCTTTGTTACTGAACCTGTTTCTAGTTTCAATTACATTAGAAACTGTAGCCCATTATTTGATGCGAAGGCAAGGTTTTGCGGAAGAGATACATCTGGTAGATTGTTTCCACTCTTGTTGATATGCACAACTTATTTCTTGCACTGTCTTTCATTTTATTAGTCCTTTTCATTTTCTAGTTTACCATAATTTGGTAGAATTTTATTTCTGGGCAAGCCCACAATGGACAACTTCAAATTTCAACGCAGGGGAATTTAAAGATGTGGATAGGGGAGATGGTGATGGGGTGACACTGTTTATCATTGCTAATCCATCTGCTGATTCTGTAATTTATCAGTACTAGTTTAACATGGCTGTGATATTGGCGTACGATTGCCGGATCCTCACCTGCTGGTGAAAAACATAGCTGAAACACTCTGATAAGAAATATGGAAACTTTCTAATGTCGCAATGCAGGTTATCAAACTTAAATTGAACTAAATTAAGATGTGTAGGAGTACTCTGCTAAGTTACCGCTTGTTTTCCTCATTTCATTTCAGGTAAAAGTAGTAAGAATTACTAAAAGAGTAACCAACACGTTGCAAGATTGTATTTAGCAGGGTGAGTGGAAAGTTACGATCTATACTCACCTGCAAAACCTGCAACTTTTCTGAACTTCTTATCTAATGAAATCAAATCTCATTTACAGCTAGGAGACTGATGTCCTTAGTGTGGATGCAAGGCCATCCGATGCTATAAATGTGGCAAACATATGCAAGTTACTTATCCCCATCCTTGGTCAGACTTGCAATACATGCTATTAATTTAACCTTTTCTCTTTTACTAATTGTTTAAACATTATGTTTATGATTTCTGATTTACCTTGCATATTATGGAAGGATTTTGTTCGGAAGTTACAATTAACTTGCCTATAGTGTATTTGAAACATATTCTTAGATGCTATCAGATTGGAGATAATTATCATGTTACCTTCTCACAAACTCAGAATGGGTAGGGAGAAAAAGAAGCATTTACCTATTACAGAGATGGTTTAATTTGTTTTATTTTTGTTTCCCACTTTTAGTCTAAAAAAAAAAAGACGCATTAGTCGGGATATAAAGATTTGAAATAACTCTACACTCAATGAAGGTGAAGTTTGATCAAACATGTTATCAATCATAAAAAGTAAGTACTATATACACTTTACAATTAGAATATTATCTCTAAGCATAAATCATAATTTGGCTCAATACAAATTAAACTAGTACTTTGTCTACTCAATACTAGGTCTAGGTACTAAAAAATACGATTATTGGTTATAGATAAGTAACACATGCACTTTTGAATGAGAATGTAGTAACTAAATAAAAAGAATATTATAATTCAATGTAAACTATAGCAACACTTAATACTTTCAATATCACAACTATAAGCAAAATTTCCAAGGAAACATTTAAGATAAGTATCAACTTTAGTGAAAATTGAAAATATCATCTATAAGTACAAACCATACCTTGACTTAGTACCAATGTTACCAATACTTTATTTATTTAATACCACACATACAAAAAAAAAAACCATCAATCAATACAAATAAGCAAGGCATACTCTTTTAAGTGGGAAAATATTGATTGAATGTAAATAATGTTATGATTCAATATAAACTATACCAGTGTTTATTATATTTAATACTATCACTTAAAGCAAAAGTTACCATGATGCATTTAAATAAGTTAAAACTTCAATAAGAAATGGGAATACCATATTTGAGCATAAACCATATCTCGCCTTAATATAAATTCTACCAATAATTTATCTACTCAACACTAGGTCTAGGTATTAAAAATATCATAATGGATTACAAATAAGTAATTCCTACACTTTTAAATGGGAATAGTGACTGAGTCAAAATAATATCATGGCTTAATACAAACTGAAACAATGCTTTGTACATTCAATACCACATCTAGAAACAATAGTTACCATGACATATTTTAAAAAGTCATAACTTCGATGCAAAATGGGAATATCGTGATTGAGTCATATTAATTCAAGCATTAATGTGTCAGACATGGATTGATAAATGCCCATGCAACAAACTATTTTGTATAAATGTTTTGTTTAACATAGTTTAGCGCACAATCGTGCTATCAACAGCGTTCTTATTTAAAAACTTGAAGAGAAATGTAAAGTACACAAATTGGTACATGATTGTGAATTAAATTGTATCCGTCAAAGGTTTTGTTCATCATAGCTTAACTATATAGATTTGTGGTCAATCGCGTTGTATGTTAAACGGTTACAATAATGTATGGGACCTGTAATAAAGCATTTGCCTTTTTTACTTGGAAGAGAGAAGGGAGTTCATGATAATTACCTTTAAACCGTGTTTATAAATGACAGTGTATGACTATTGAATCCCACCAAAAAGACATAACATATATTTCAACTCTGTATTTTCATATCTGATTTTGGTAATTAAAGTGATAATGCTAATAAATGAAATATAAATTTATATAAAAATGTATATCACTTATCCCACTCATTATAAAATACAAGAGTAAGGAATCATTCTTTGTGTTATTCTATCAAACCTTTTCCACCTAATTCTCATACAAAAACATATAATTTTAATAACATATGGTAGCAAAAGGTAAATAGATAAATATTGAAATAATAGGAGTGAAATTTTGGTTGTGTATATTCTTGGTAAAAACTTGTTGAAATATTTTTGAGTTCATTGGACATAATTACCCAAGAGTGCCTAAATGTAACGTTTTTCAATGTTTTTTTTTTAAATATTTGTGGTTCTGAATACTATGAAGTGGTAATTATTGAAACTACCAGTGAAAGTGATTAGTTAAGGCACATAATGTCTTGAATAATTGAACGTGTATATATCCCTGATGATCAAAACTTGTTATTAAAGAAAGAAATCCATATATGGGTTATTATTGGAGGTATAATCGTGATTGATCTTGACATTCCCAACATTGGCCAATTGATGTTAATTTTAGCAGTTACGATACTAGTTTTGGCCAAACGAATCCTAAATAATAAAGCTTATTGAAGGTTCCTTGTATATGATATATGCATCATTATTATATTGTATTGCTCTTTGATGAAATAAATCAAAGAAAACAAATTTGACATTTGTCTTACGATATAAATTGTTTTTTTAAATATATTTTGAGTAAACTAAAAATTTTAAGTGTTATCCAACATAAATAATGATACAAAATGCTTATATCTTTATAAGTGATTACAATAAATTAAAATTGTTATGTTGACTTTAACCTATATCTATAGAGATGATTATGATATTTGACATTTTCATTAATGTTTGATATATATGTTTGTGAATGTCAACCTATATTTTCATAAATGTGTGGATTTAGTTGTTTAATGTTGCAAGTAATAATGTACACAACTAGATCCATCCTTAAATTAGACAATGATACATAAAGTTCAATCTTGTAACAAATGATGATACATTTCTTTGAATATATTCAACTATGCAACAACTAAAATCAATATATATATGTATGTATGTATTTGTAAAATAATATTTTTTTAAAATATTTATATTTTCTAAACTAATATGCAACACTATTTAAAGGGAATATATTGACTAAGTAGAAAGAGCACCATGTCTCAATGCGAATTATATCGGCGTTCAAAAGCATTCATGAATGGCCAATAAAAAACAAACAGGACCTTACATGCTCTTGTACCTAACAAATGAGATTATAGGTATTATGTATGAAATTGTGTGTATGTATCCTATAACTGTTATGTTGATGATTATATTGGTTTTATTCCATAAAACACTTAATGATTAAGTTTGTTTACTTGAAGGCATATATTTATGAATTCTAACATATTATTTCATACATATATGGACTCATTTATTTGATTTTATAATTCAAACCATCATTAAGTTGAAGCATCCCCAAACTAGATGATGGTATATATAGGTCAATATTTGAAGTAAGTGTAGGTTATCAATTACAAAGATTGACGATATTAGGGTACATGCAATCAAAATTTCCAATGTCATATAAGGCAAATTAGATAAAGGATTGAATGCATATTTACTTTCAAGTTTGTTTTTATAAGATCTAAAATATCATGGTTGTGAATTAGTTTATGATTATGCAATGAGGAATATAATATCATAAATTCCAAAGATACGACCAAATACCTAACCTTTTATAATAGTACTTTATGAATATAAGTTCTAGAGGGTTTACTACATGATTGCATTATTTGTTACGCACTCATGTATTGGCCATTAATGGATCCTCTAATTATTGAACAAAATCATTGATAAGTTAGGCATGTACCAATGATTGACGACTGAAGGGAACCTCTCATGGGCACTTTTTTCATTGAATCTGCATGCTTAAAATTACATAAGTTATCCAAATGAAATGTACATATCACTTATGTCCTACTATAATTATGAGTGTTTACTGAATTAGGTCATATGCATTCAAAAATTCCCATAACATCTAAGGCAAATTAGGTAAAGGATTGAAGATATTTTAGCTTCTAATTCAATCTTATAAGATCTAAAATATCATTGATGTGACATAGTTATAACAATGCATTGATGAATATAATGACATATATGTTAAAAACACGGCCATCCATATGACCTTAAATATGAGAAGTTCCTTTATGAATGTAAGGTCTAGAGGATTTACAATAAGGGCCTATAGTTTGCTACATGCCCATGTGCACATCTATTGTCCATTCATAGATCCTATATTGGTTAATGTACAATCAATGAAAAGTTGGCCATGCCCCAATTATTAATGGTCGATGTTCCCTTTTATAGACAAAATTTGCATTTGAGTTGCATGCTTTGAATTACATAATTTATTCCCTAAAATCTCACACTCATTCTAAGGAATGAAAAACTTGTTGGAAGTTGGAAATATTGCACCTATGATAGGCGTGTGTATTGAATTATTAAAGTATTTGATAGGTGTCGATTTATTATGTTTTGCTATATGTTTCAATGTGTCTTTAAGTATTTTGATAGATAATTATCATGCATATAAGCTTAGAGTTGTTTCCTTGTTATGTTTGTATGTCTTCTAAGTGTTTGATTAGTTTAGACCAAGAATTTGATCTTAATTTTTTTATTTCAAGAGGTGTTTGATGTGTTTGTGAGTAAATAAAAACAAGAATGTGAAGAAAAGAGAAGATCTTGGTGATCGTGAAAGATGTGACAGATAACAATTCCAATAGATTTCAACATTTCCAACTTGCAAGTTTTTTTGGTCTTTTGACATTTTAGGGTTATTTCTGGAACCAAATTAAGTGGGAAAATCATAGAAAGAACCCTAAAAGCCTCAAAAACTATTTAAGAATAAGAAAAAGACAATAAACATAACAACCATTGCATTAAGTAGATTAAAGAGGAGAGATCAAACAACAGCTCCAGGAAATTCCAACTTTCCAGATCAAGGAGTCAAAACAATTTTTATTCTTTTCCTTTTACTTTCTTCATAGTCCTTGATATTGGATTTCTATGATGTATAACATGTATATAGATTTATAAATACAGATTAGGAATTATTTTAGAATTATTTTTTGAACCTTAATTATTGTTGGTTTCAATATATCTATGAATGTTTGTGATAATTGTCGCGCATGCAGTTGATAATAAATTGAGAGAGTGAACGACAATTATTAGTGTGAAGGTGTATAACAAGAGCTGATAACTTAATTGACCGATAATTATTAGATTAACAATCAATTAAAGAGATATTTTGATTGTGAAATTAATTATTTGTAGGATTTCTTCAGATCTAATTAATAAGCTAGGAATAGTTTTGTGAATTGGGAGATTACAAACATATAAATATCAAATTCAATTAGGGTTACTTGATTAGACCTTGAGAGAGAGTAATCAAAACTTTAGGATATCTTGGATCAAACATAACTTGAATCAACTAGATTAAAAGAAACAAGATAAGGATATAATAGTTACTAAGTCTTTAACTTTAATAAATATCATTTTCATTGGCAACTCACTTATCAATTATTTAATTGTTTCGTTTCATTAGTTATGTTATTTTTAGTTATTTATTTTAATTCAAATCAATTCTTAATACCTTACACAAAGTTCTTATTAAAATTGATTAGGTTTCTATAGTCCTCATGGAGCAAAACCTTATGATACTACAAGATATGATCTGTATACTTATTGAGAGTTTTATTATATTATAAAAGTTGCTCAACAGGTTTTTGGCACTGTTGCCAGGAATTTTTAGCATTAGGATGATTTGAATTCCTTTGATTTAAAGATGTAATACTTTTCTTGTGTGAGTATAGGTGCTTGGAAAAAAAGTAAATATTTTCCAAACAATGTAAAAGACACATCAATTATAGACATCACAAGGCCACAATGAGATGTTCAAAGAGCTAAATGCCAATAAGCAATATAAAGAATGAAGGCAATGGAAATAAATCACAGAGAGCAACAAAGGGCCCTTATAAACTTTATAAGGTCATGGTTCAATGTCAATCATCAAGGACTTACATGACCACCAGTGCAAGCAGCACACAATCTGATAGAAGAGATGGAAAATAATAGCTGTATTTAGATATCGAAACTAAGTCGACATTAGTCAACCTTCCTGGATTTAAAAGGAATAGTTGTTGTAGATTCAGTGATAACATTACAAGCTGAGATCACCAACCTAACCAAGCAATTAAATAGCTTGACAACCAATTCTTTCACTCTACTTAAAGCAATTTAACATAGATGTGAGTTATATGGATAAGAGAGCCATATCATAAATGATTGCTTCCTGATGGAAAACAAAAACGTGCAGCAATTCAACATCATAGGACCATAATTTGCTATAGGAGGTAGTAATCCTTACTTAAACACATACAATCCTGGGTGGCAAACCACCTAAATTTCTCTTGGTCTAAAAATGCAGAGACTCAAATGAGAACTCAAGGCCTACTAGGATTTTAGCAAGATAAGTCTAGTTCATGGGAATCGAAGATGGATAAGTTAATACACACTAAATTCCAAGTTCACGAGCCTAGATGAGATCTAAGAGAGGTTGGAAGCAAAATTCAATCAAATATATAAAAATCATGCGTCTTCTATTTATAATTTGAAGGTTCAAGCAGGTCAACTAGCAAATGGATTATTTACGAGAAGTGAGGGGAGTCTCCTAAGCAATATAGAAGTAAATCCTAAGGAGCAACTTAAGGCTATTACACTTAGGAGTAAGAAAGAGCTCGAAGAACCATTATAAAAATAAGCTGAACCTCACCTTGTAGAAGACCAAGAGAAGCAACAAAAGGATGAAGAGAAGAGTGAGGATCCTCCCTATGTTCCTCATGCTCCATATCCACCAAAAATACCATTTCCAAAAAGACTTTAGAAGAACAAATTTTGGATGCACAATTGGCAAAGTTTGTGGAAAAATTAAAGTCGTTACAGTTTAACTTGTATTTTATGGAAACTTCGGAGAGCATACCCAATTATGTGAGATTTCTTAAAGAAATCTTATTAAATAAATGGACTTGAGAAGATAATCAAATGGTCTTTATGATGGAAAGTTGTAGCTTTATAATTACTAATCATATGCCCTCAAAGTTGAAAGATATAGGGAGTTTTACTATACCTTATGTAGTTGGTAATTTAGAATTTTCTAAATGCTTATGTGACTTAGGTGTAAGCATTAATCTCATGCCTTAGTCACTTTTCAAAAAATTGGGGCTAGGCGATATGAAGCCAACTTCTATGCTAATTTAGTTGGTGGATTAATCAATAAAGAAACTGTTTGGCATGGTGGAGGACGTGCTTGTAAAAGTGGATAACTTTATCTTTCTTATAGATTTCATTGTGCTAGACTTTGAAAGTGATCAAACTTAGCTCCTAATTAGTGTTAGACTTTGAGCATTGGAATAACTTTGGTAGATGTCCATGAAGGTAACCTTATCCTTCATATTGGTGATGAACAAGTGGAATTCAATATGAATAAGGTATTAAAGAATATGAAGGAGGGTAGCTTGAGAATTGATGTAGTTAAATCTTCAAAGGATGAAGAAGAGGAAGAGGAGCAGATGATAGAGAACATAGAGTTGGAAGAATATAAGGAAGTTCCTGTTTAAGAAGTAGAAGCAAAATAGGGGATGACAGTGATTTCGAAAGGAGAACAATTCACCTTCTTACAAAACAAACTATTGGATTCGATAGACGATTCATAGAGTTTCATCATTTCTTATTTTATTAACAGCTTGTTACTATAAAGGACATTACTAAACTTACTTGGTTTTCTTAATTTCATTCATTATTTCCTTATAATTATCTTGCAATACGTAGCTTATTTATAGGCTTCTAAACTTCAACTGAGAGAAAATGGTGGCAATAAACCACTCATAATAAACGCAGGTTGAGGGTAGAAGGTAGAGTATATGAAGCCAATGATGTAAAAGAAGTGTTAGTTGGGAGGTAGCCTAAGAATTATGATCTTTTTTATTTTTAGTTTATATTATAGGGAGTGAATTACTAAAACTTTATGGCTTAAAGTGCCTCAGAATTACATCATCTACACCATTACTACCAATTCTCAATAAGTTTTCTTGCTCTAATTTGTTCTTTGTTCTTATTTATCTTTAATTGTATTGTTTTCTTTCCATATTAAAGACAATGTGTTGTTCAAGTGTGGGGATGTATATACAATTTACATATCAATTATGTGTGAATTTTACATTTGTATTGTGATATTTTTTTCATTAGGTTGGCATTGTGATGTGTGCATTGTGTGAATTTTTCAATGGAAAGAATTTAATGAAATTATTTTATCTTTGAACATGGTCATTAAATTTGTAAAGGGATAGTAACTTATGAATTTTGTGGTTTAAGTATCTTAGGGATGAGCATGTATGCTAATTAGGATATGACACCTATTCTTTCATTATAGGGAAATTGCTCGGATACATAATTATAGTCAATTGAATTAGTTAGCATTATTAATACCCTTTTATAAGAGTGATTGACTAAAAAGAAATGAGGTAGGCTAAAAAATTAAATTAAAAAATATTCTGCTGACCCTTTTTGAGAAAATTAGGTTAATAATAGAGCTAGTAGCCAGTTGAGAGTTGTGTTATAGCTGACTAATTGGGGGCATTAATCAAAAGGCTAGAATGACACTCCAACCGAGCTAAATAGAAAAAATGTAACCTAGTTAAATAACTGTGGGACATTTATGATAGGGTGTTTGCCTTTGTGTCAAAAGACTAGGTTATCGTTAATGAAAATATAAAAATGGTGTTATAATAAATAAAACCTACTGATCTTTTAAAAATAGAAAGAATTTTCATGAAAGGTTACTTATTGATAGTTTGCCTTTTTGATTGATTAATAGTAATAAATGCATACTTACAAGTGCCATAGGTGTATAAATAAGGTGCTAATATTTTGATTGATATACATATTCAAATCAAAGCACTTAAACGTGAAAGGAACAAGTTAGTATGTTAACATTTTTTGAATGATTGGTGTTTGAGGTTAAGTTAATTTCATAAGATTTGATGTCAATGTCCCATTGTTGTATTGTTTCTTGATTATGTGTTTATTTATTTATGTGTTGTATGTTGTATGTTGTATGTTGTATGTTGTATGTTGTATGTTTTTAGTTTTTATTTTTAATTAAGGATAAGGAAAGGTTTAAGTGTGGGAAAGTTGATAGGTGAGTGTTTTCTTAGATGATTATTATGTGTATAGGCTTAGGTGTTCTTGCTAATGTTTGTATGTATTCTAATTGTATGATTAGTTTAGAGCAAGAATTTGATCTTAATTTTAAATTTCAAGAGGTGTTTGATGTGTTTATGAGTGTATGAAAACATGAATGTGAAGAAAAGAGAAGATCTTGGTACATGGAGGCTGGTTAGGATGGGTACAAACATGACACACAACAATTCTAGCAGACTTCAACTTTTCTAGCTCGAGAGTTTTTTTTACATATTTTGACTTTTCAGGGCTATTTGTGGAACTAAATTAAGTGGGAAAAACCTAGAAACCTCAAGAACTATTTAAGAAAAAGAAAAATACAAAAGAATGCAACAGTCATTACATTAAAGTAAATCAAAGTGGAGAGATCAAAGAAGAACTTCAAGAAATTTCAGCATTCCAAATCAAGGAGTCAAACAATTTTATTCTTTTTCTTTTACTTTCTTTATAGTCTTTTATGTGTAATTGGATTTCTACAATGTATAACGTGCCTATGGATTTATAAATACAGATTATGAATTATTATGTGAACCTTAATTATTGTTGGTTTTAATATATCTATTAATGTTTGTGATATTTGTCGCACATGTAGTTTATAATAAATTGAGAGAGTGAATGACAATTATTAGTGTTAAGGTGTGCAACAAGAGCTAATAACTAAAATGATTGATAATTATTAGATTAACAATCATTTAAAGAGAGATCTCTTAATTGTGAAATTAATTGTTTATAGGATTGCTTCAGATCTAATTAAATAAGCTAGGAATAGTTTTGTGAATTGGAGATTACAAATCTATAAATATCAAATTCAATTAGGGTTACTTGATTAGACCTTGAGAGAGAGTAATCAAAACTTTGGGATATCTTGGATCAAACATAACTTGAATCAACTAGATTAAAAGAAGCAAGATAAGGATATAATGGTTCTTAAGTCTTCAACTTTGATAAATATCATTTTCATTGGCAACTCACTTATCAATTCTTTAATTGTTTTGTTTTATTAGTTGTTTTACTTTTAGTTAGTTATTTTAATTCAAATCTATTATTAGTACCTTAGACAAAGTTCTTATTCAAATTGATTAGGTGTCTATAGTCCTCATTGAACAAAATCTTATGATAATATAAGGTACGAACTGTAGTAGTATTGATAGTTTTATTACATTATAAAACTTGCTCAATAATATTAACAGTGGAATGAATTTTATTAACCTTTCATATACTATTATAATTTACATTATTTAAATGTAAGAGGATAAGAAATAGATTGATCATAACTCTTTGACAGAATTCTCCAATAACTAAAGTCTTTAAATTTGGAGATAAGAAGGAAGTCAACTTATCTAAAATTATATATTTAATGCATAATTGTGCAGTCAACCTTGTTTTTGATTAAGGACTTGAACTAGAAATGTGAGGTACATTGATTAATAAATGACTATGTATAAAATTATGTCCATTAAAGGTTTTGTTCAACATGGTTATCTACAGGACCATGTGTTTAATCTTGCTCTAGTTTAAAACTTGATAAGAACTAATGCATGAGTTGTGTTATGATGTCATTCAATAGGTTGTGCTATAATATCAAATGGTTACAATAATTCATGAGACCTATCATAATCCATGGACTCTTTTTATTTATAAAGGAGAAGGGAGTTCATCATAATTGCATTTAGACCATGTTTATAAATAGTGACATAGGATTGAAGATTTGCATAAGGATATCAACTTTATTTAGCCCTAGAAAAAGACATGCCATTTATTTTCAATCCTTTATTGTCATTTTTAACTTTGGCAATTGACATAATAATCCC
Source organism: Erythroxylum pedicellare (assembly GCA_027563575.1). NCBI lineage: Eukaryota > Viridiplantae > Streptophyta > Magnoliopsida > Malpighiales > Erythroxylaceae > Erythroxylum > Erythroxylum pedicellare. Next base: position 23,676,163 of record JAOQMP010000208.1, on the reverse strand, counting down.
AATTCTCTTATGAAAAATGATTATGTAATTACTTATCCTATATATACGAGTAAGGTAAGAACTCAATGAGGGGTTTTGAAGCTCTTTTCATTATTGCTTTGATTTAACTAAGATCAGTCTTTATATTTTTTCCTTCATCGTTTTCCACCAAATTTCATACAAAACTTATAATTTCACGAGCATATAGTATCGAGTGAAAGGTAAATATTGAGATAATGTAGATAGGAAATTTGATAATTTGGCTTTGTAAATTCTTGATCAAAATTATGATTATAGTAAGGAATATGTACCTAACAAAGTTTCACTTTCAGTTCCTCAATCTTTTTCTATCCATAGCGTATCATCCAACGATTAAGAATATAATATACAAATACATTTATATACAAATGAGTGAACATAATTCATATAATTATTGAGTTTATGGAGAACTTGGACTTTGACTCTGTATGTATTCCTCAATAAAACAACGATTATGATAAGAAATATACAGCCACCAAAGTTTGTTCTTTCATACCTTGCATTTTTCATATTTCTTTGATTTGCTTACTTTAATTTATTTTATTTTCAAATCAATTTATTCTTGATCGTTCGAGTAATTTTCATCATTTAATTTAATTGTCTTGCGTGTTAGAATTTCCTTAGGTATGATATCCGGTTCTTACTATTTTATATTACTTGTCGACGGGGTGCACTTGCCTCTAGTTGATCTAGATAGAATTTAATTTATATTTTTTTTGTTTAGGCCACAACAAGTTTTTGGTGTCGTTATCGGGAAAATTCTTTCTATTGTGAGTCATTAGGTTAGAGGTGTTCATTATCTCAGATTTAAATCTTGCTTCATTTTTTAATATTTTATTTTAGTATTTTAGTTGTTTTCTTGACTACTTTACTTCAGCGTGTTTTATTTTCCATTATTAGCTCTGTTATTATTTGCTTTTTATTTATTCCACTTTGTTTATGCTCACTCGTGGTCAAAAGCCCGAGATTTTGCTACTAAATACTGAGATTGAAAAAATTGCTTGCAGGTTGCATAAGGAAACCGGATTGGCTCGGAGTTGTAATACAGGAGAAAGAATTAAAGAAGAGCAGTTTGTAGAGATGGAACAACACGAGGAGAGGTTGATGCCACATACTGAAGAGAGAAAGGAGTTGACTATGATGGATTTGACTATGGGACACAACAATAGACTCATGCCTCCCATTATAAGACCGATGATCATAGCTGTGAGTTTTAAGATTCCTCACAACTTTACATCTATAGTGAGAGCGTCTTAATTTGGAGGATTGCCTTTGGAGGATCCGAACACCTATTTGGAGACATTTTTGGATATTTGTGATTTGTTCAAGCAGAATGGAGTATCGGAAGATGCGGTAAGATTAAGGTTATTCCCATTTTCTTTAAGGGATAGGGCCAGAGCATGATTGGCTAGTTTGCAGTCGGGATCGATTACTACATGGGATGAGATGATAAGATTATTTTTGGCAAAATTTTTCCCTCCTGTGGTTGCAAAGATGAAGAGTTGGATCACTTCCTTCACTCAATATGAAAATGAAAGTCTATATGAAGCGTGAGAGCGATTTCAAGATACGTTGACACAGTATCCTAGTCATGAGTTCTCTACATGGTAGCAGATCAATATTTTTATACAAGAATGAACCTATCGACCAGGAGTACCATAGATGTTGCCGCATGAGGTAGTTTAATGAGAAAGACGCTAGATCAAGCCTACAAATTGATTGATGAGATGGATACAAGCAGCTTTTAGTATCATACAGAAAGGCATCCCAAACGACCTACAGGAGCTCGTGTATTGGACTATACAGTGGCTTTATTTTCTCAGATGGATGTTTCGATGAAGAAGTTGGATAATCTGATGCACAGTGTGAGATGAGGAGCTAGTTCTTCATTGAGGAGTTGTGCTATATGTAAGCATTGTGATGGATATTCCTACACATCTTCTGAGTGTTAAGTTGGGAATCCTTTTGTTCAAGAGATAGAAGAAGCTCATTATGTGGGCAATTATAACAAGCAACGAGGGGATCCATATTCTAACACCTACAACCCAGGGTGGAGGAATCATCTAAATTTCTCTTAGAGGAACGATCAGGTGGCACAAGCACAGTCATCCAATGTTTAGAGACAACCACCTACATATCTAGGTTTTAAGGCTCCTAATCCTATGCCACTAGAGAAATCTAGTCTCGAAGAGCTACTCTCGAAATGCATTTCCACCACCGAGGTTAGGATGCAGAACCAAAAATCTTCTATCAGACATTTGGAGAATCAGATGAGCCAGATTGCAAGTTAGTT
>JAOQMP010000208.1:23648013-23666162 GCA_027563575.1 Erythroxylum pedicellare | reverse complement strand
TTGCCAATTTTGCCCTTGATACATTCTTATAACATTAATACTTTAATTCCATCAATCCATGTAATAAATCCTCCTAAATTTGACATAATAATTAAAATCCAAATAAAATGTTTTATCTAGCAGGATCACAAGATTTATTCCAATCATGCTTAATAAAATAAATATATACAAAATTCGGGGCCCAACACCAAAAAACCCTTGAAATATAATGTTAAAATCAAATCCATGCTCTTTAAACAATCAAACAATTAAAATACATAAAAACACTAACAAAGACATAATTCTAAGTCCTAAACACACGATTATCTATAAGAAAACAATTAGAAACACACATAAACTTCTGGAAAATATACTATATTATAAACTTATCAACATCCTCACACTTAAATCTTTGTTTGTCCCTAAGTAAAACTAAAACATCAAAACAAACCAAACATAAAAACATATAATCGTACAATGATGCAAAATGCAATAATGCCACAATAATGGTACAATGGCATCAAATTTATGTAATTAACTTAACCTTAAACATCAACCACTTAAAAAGTTCCAGCATACTAACTTATTCCGTTTATGTTTAAGTGATTTGATTTGAATATACATATCAATCAAAATATTGACACCTTATTCATGTACCTATGGACATGTAAGCATGCACTTATTATTATTGATCAATTAAAAAGGTAAACTATCACTAAGTAACCATCATAATTCTTTCTAATTTTAAAAGATCAACAGTTTTTTTTTTTTGCAAGCACCATTTTTTAGATTTTCTATAATTATCATCTAGTCTTTTTAGGCGATGGAAAACACCTTATCATAAATGTTCCCCAATTACTCAACTAGGTTACTTTTTTTTAGCTTGGTTGGTGTGTCTTTATAGCCTTTTGACGCAAAGACAAATATTTTGTTATGAATACCCCCAATTTCTTAACTCTCTATTTGTAACCCAATTTTCTTTTTTTCAATTTCTTATCCTACCTCATTTTCAATTTATTATCCTACCTCATTTCTTCATAGTCGATCACTCTCATGAAAGGTTGCTATTGATGCCTATAAATTTAAATGAATGTAATTATAAATGTATCCAAACAAATGTCCTAAAGTAAAATAATAGGTTTCCTATCCTAGTCAACATGTATATTAATCCTAAAGACACTTAAAACATAAAATTCACAAGTTAATATGCCTTTATTATTTAAATGACCATGTTCGAAGGTAAGCCAATTTTGTTCAATTCTTGCCATCGTCATATTCATGCAACACATGCATCATACAATCAAATATTCACAAAACACCAACCTAATAGAACAATGCAAATGCAAAATTCACACAAAGTGATATGCAAGTGCATATATGTCCCCATACTTAAGCAACACATTATCCTCAATATGAAAACTAAAATAAAAAATTAACAGAAATAATAATAAATAACAAACAAGAGCAAGAATACTTATGTTGATTGGGGAGGTGATGGTGTAGGAGATGGAACGTTTACACTTTGCACAGTAAAAATCTTTAACAATTTCTTTGTTTGATAGCACAAATCGCGCACTACCTCCTTCACTTATGCCTCCATATTATCCATATAACCCTCGAGGTTCTAGTTATTCTCTTCCATTTTTTCAAGCACTGTCTCTTTACATTCTTCCTTCTCCTCGTATTCCTTAATGGATGAGACATGTTGGTGTTATTGTGGAGGTGTGAAACTAGAACTCACTTGGCTTGTCCTGTGTTTAACTTTTGATTTATAATTGATATCTCGAAGTTCCATACCATGGCAGTCCAAGATCTCAGCTCGCCTTAAATGTGTACTATTTAAACTCTCGAGCAGGGGTTATTCTATTAACGTTTACACTATGAAAATGAGCCAAAACAGTTACGAGAAAACCCATACCTAGGTAGCTACTCTTTTTAGTAATCAAAGTAACTATAGTTTGAAACATATGGGTGGATGTGCAGACTTAAACCTTATTATCCATGCACCAAAGTTTAAATAAAATTTTATTTTAGCATTTGTTACTTTGCCTCTTAGTAATAAAAGTATGACATATGAATTTATGCAATAACAAGCACTCATGATTCTTAATAACATTATTTGGTGTATTGTGTAAATTAACAAAACCTAAAACTTATTAATTGTTTCCAAATGTTTTATCATGAAAATTTTCATGTGTTTCATTTTTTATTTCAAAAAACCAAACATTTCTTCAATGTTATCATAATCCAAATTATATGGTTTTCCTCGCGATCGAAACTAGAAATTATCAAACTTACATGATTGATAGTATAAAGTTGTGTAGCATTCAAGGCTTAGTTCTTCAAACACAAGATGATAAATATAAATTTATCCCTGATGAATTTTAGCATTTAAGGCCTCAAATTTTTCTTTCAAATTTAAAGCTTCTAAATTTGAAAATCAAAATATCTAGGTGCAATAATTATCTTGGAGCAAAGGTTTTGAAATTTCTTATGTTCATTTTGAGAGAAAATTGAAAAAGGAGCTCCAAAATCCTTTGCTAAATCAGCTACACCATTTCCCAACACCTTTTTTTTCCCCATAGGGTTGGAACTTTCTGCCAATTGTTTGATTCTTAAAGACATTATGGAGAGCGAAACCCACAAAATAACTAAGGAAAAACAACAAAACACAAAATAGGGTGGGAGATAGAAAGTGTGGAATAAAATGTTGCAAAACCACTAAAAAAGATGTGTTTTAGGGTGAGAATTACTAAATTTGTAAGTAAACAATGTCAATATAGAAGAAAGATGAAAGAAAAGTTTGAAATCAAATGCAATTTAAGTCAAAATTAAGAGAAAACAAGAAGTAAAGGAGAGGGGCTACTACTTCTGATAGAGAAGATGAGAGGTGGAAGAAGAATAACAATATTTACACATGTTAAGGTTTAGGGGAGGGGTAAAAAGGTACTTGCACAATCGTGTCATTGGTGCACAACCATGTAAGTTATATAATGAGATACTGACATGATTGTGATATAACGTTTTAATCTTGCATGGCCTTGCTCCCTCCAAAACTTGTACATTGTGCACCATAATCCTCATACATCTTTTAAAATATGTTCTCTAACCTGTAACACCTTCCCAAATATGATACTAATCAATAAGTCACTTCAAAAACTAATAAATAATGAAACAACATGTAATAAATTACAAAAAAACTAACTGGCAACATATGCTAATTTACAATCATTAGCTTGCTCATTCCTTATTTAAATATGTTCAATCAAAAGAAAGGAGAGAAATTAGTTCCCTTTCTTGTGAAAAGACTCCTCCTATATATGGTTTACATTTATGTCCATTCACTTTGAATGTTTCCTTTATATCATTCTCCAACTTCAAAGCTTCATGTTTGAATACGTGGATCACTTTGAAAGGCTCACTCTAATATGACTTGAACTTTCCTAAAAACAACTTCAACTGTGAGTTAAATAATAAAATTGCATCTCCCACCTTAAAATCATTCTCTTGATATGAGATTTATGCCATTTCTTAAAATTTTTCCTTATATAATTTAGGGTTCTCATAAGAATTCAACCACAATTCTTCTAGCTCATTTAATTGTAAGAGTCTCTTTTCACTAGCTTTTTTCCAATAAAAATTCAAAGCTTTTGTCGCCCAATATACCCTATGCTCTAACTCCACAAGCAAGTAATAAGACTTTCTATAAACAAGCCGAAAAGGAGTTCTACCAATTGGAGTCTTGAAGGAAGTTTGATGAGCCTATAAAGCATTATTAAGCTTTAATGTCCAATCTTTCCTTAAACTGTTGACCGTCTTCCCAAATATTCTCTTAAGCTCAATATTATCATCCTCCACTTTCCCACTTATTTGTAAATGGTATGGTATGGCCACATGATGGTAGACTCTATATCTTTTAAGAAGAGCTTCAAAAGATTTATTACAAAAATTGACTCCTTTATATCTAATTGTGGATTTTGGCACTCCAATCTATGGAATAACCTCTTGATGATCTTTTGAAGCACCTTACCATCATTAGTCATAGTTGTTAATACTTTAGCCCATTGTGATACATAATCCACTCTGACTAAAATGTAAGTGTTCTCTATAGAGGATATATTGGCCCCCAAATTTTTTTTATTGATGAATAAGCATGATTTGATTAATTTTGGGGTCTTGCTAGATTAAGGTATGTTGGAATTATTGGCTTGTGCTTTAGAAGAGAAAAACATCGGTGAAGAATGAAAGAAGAGAGAAAACCAAAAAATAAGAAAGAAGGGAGAGAGAGAGTGTGTGTGTCGTAGGTGAAGAGAGAAAAGAGAGTTGAGCTAGGTTTCAAGTTTTCTTAGCCTTCAAGAGGGATTTTGAGAGAGATTAAGAAGGCACAAAGGAAGAGGAAGATTAGAGCTTCCATTAGAGCCAAGAAACTCATTGTTTGGTGAAGATTCAAAGTAAGCTTATGTTAAATCTTTTGGATTTTTGGAAGGGTTTTGGTTCAAAGAGCTTAGAAAATACATGGGTATAAGTATTCTAGGATCAATTTCATGCATAGGTTTCTTTGGGTTTTCCAATTGGAACTCTTTTTGAATGGAATTTTGTAAATGTTGAAGGGAGGCCAGAGAGGCAAGAGGAGAGACATCCTTGAGCAAGTTTTCAAGCAAGAAACTAAGGTGGGCTACATTTTTATAATTGAATAATAAGCCATTAATGTTTCTTTCAAGAAAAGAGAAATAAATGTTTTCAACTACTTTTGAAATGTGCATTCATTGTTCTTTAAATGCTTTGAGAAAGTGTTATATGTGTGTGTGTGAATTTTGTGGATGATCAATGAAACAAAAATGGGAATGATTTCGAAAGGATATCAAGTTTATGAAATTTATGTTTCAAAAATGTGTCATTTGGGCAACAACTTTCCAAGATGTGAGATGCATGATTATGTTGGTTTGTGGTGGTCCCCTAAGTATATCAAGTGCACTTGATCAAAGGCTTCTCCCACTTGCCTGCTAGTGACATGGAGCTCCCTCATAGACTTCCCTAAGTTCACGGCTACATAAGACCCTAATGGGAATTATGTAGTACGTTCTGTTTTGGATCCACCCAAACCATTATGATGTGCTTATGTGTTTACATGCTCAAATGTGTTGACAATTTTGATGATGCATGAATTAAGTTGCTTATGAATTGTTGATAAATTGAGTTTTGGAAAATATATGTATCTTGACTCAATGCGAGTTTTAAAATGGTTTTTGGTTACTATAGATTATAAAACTATTACCCACGAGCTTTAAGCTCACCCCCATTCCTCACTATCTACAAGCAATAAACAGGATATCGAGTGATCGATTTGAGAGTCAAGGCATCACTCCAATGTGCATATTTTGTTTTTTGAAGTTATATTATGTGAAACAAGGTTTTAATCGCATTTTGAGAAATTGTTGTTCTTATAAAGTTAATATTTTTTGACTATGATGTAAGGTGGCTCAAAATGCCCACTAAAGCATTGTAAAAACTTTATTCTTTTAATGTTAATGAAGTGTGAATAGTGCATGGATGATATGAGTTGAAATTAGATATACGTGAAGAATCAATCAACTTGAGTTGAGGATTTTGGAACTTAAATCGTGGATATATATATCCATACATATATATATATATATATATATATATATATGTATGCATAAGCGAGACACTATGGAAAGGAAGATAGGAATTATAACTGATCAGATGTAGTTAAAGCTGATGAGACAAATGAGTTGAGATTTAAGAGTTTAATGAAATCATTTTGGTAGATGAATGGTTATGTTCAGAACATTCCAAGTTTGCATAGTGCAAAATTTCAAGTCCTCCGTAAGGGAAGAATTCATGTTATGACTTTAAGGTAGAATATGGATTGATTTAGGATGAATTTGACAAGTTGACTTCACGAAATTGTAGCATGTTTTTCTAGCTTTCTAACGCTATAAAATATCAAATTTTGGGATATCAGAGTCAAAAGTTATAGTCTTTATAAGTGGAGATGCTCAAGAGTGTAGGACGAATCGTCTGGTGAAGATGTACCGTCTAGAGATGATGTGTCATCTGGTGAGGACGTATCATCTTATGAGGATGCTTCATCTTGTGAGGATGTTTTGTCTGGTAAGGACGCCTTGTCTGGTAATGATGTATTGTCTGGTGAGGACGCTTCGTCATGTGAGGATGTATCTTGATCCTTTATCTGGCAAGGATGTATCATCTTGTGAAGACGCTTTGTCTGGTGAGGACGTATCCACTTGTGAGGATGCTTCGTCTGGTGAGGATGTATTGTCTGGTGATGATGCTTCATCTAGTGACGTCATATTGTCTGGTGATGTCATCATATCGTCTAGTGATGTCGTCATATCATCTGGTGCACTGTTCAACTAATCCTATCGTTTGGTCACATTTTGGACCTTTTAGACAATCAAATTTCACTTTGGGTCTTCATTAAATTGTATATCTAGAATTTATCTTTCAAACCATCTAATAATGAGCCCAGTCTGAGGTTCGTAGAGAAAGTCATGCTAATTCTCCCAAGAGAGGTACAATATGATTAAGGATATAAACATGTTTGATTCTTTTGGCCATAACTTCATCATCTGACCTCCAAATAAAGTGATTCTTAAAGCAATGGATTCCTAACACATTTTTCTACCTCTAATTAAAAATTGGTAACTTTTACTATAGATTTGAAAAATATTTATGGAAAGAATATGAGGGATTGGTTGGAAGAGCACAACCGGGTTATGGACGTACTTGGATTTTTAAGCGTATCTTGAGATTTAGAGCTTCAAATAAGGTGGTTCTTGTTTCAAAATAAACAAAGGATGAGAGTTACAATTGTTTCGAAGAATTCAAATTGTGATTTGGTTTATAACTAACAGGGGCACATCACCTTCATGGGATGACAACTAATGAGGATTCATTGAATTAACCCTACAAGGAAGCCTGCTCATGCTTTATAACTCCGGATTGTTGGACTCCAGAAACTATAGGGTATTAGGCTCACGTTCTCACGACTTCGATGTTGGGCTCCAGAAGCGGGGTCCAACATAACCCACACATGAAGGAGGTAGTGAAAGATGAGGTAGTATTCTAGATGCAGGTACTATCTGTCCCATTTCTAATTTTGGTTGGGTTAGTCCTGTGCATATGGTGCCAAGGAAAGGAGGCACCACTGTGGTTGAAAATAAGAAAAATGTAATAGCCACTAGGAAGGAAACTAGGTGGAGAATGCGTATAGATTATAGGAAGTTGAATGATGCCACCAGGAAAGATCATTTTCCTCTACCTTTCACTAATCAGATGATTGAGAAATTAGTTGGACATGACTTTTATTATGCCTTAAAAGGATATAGTGGATATTTGCAGATTTCGGTAGCCCCGGAAGATCAGGAGAAAACATCTTTTACATGTCCTTATCGTATATTTCTATATAGACGCATGCCCTTTGGGTTATGCAATGCTCCAAATACATTTCAAAGATGTACGATGGCTATTTTTTCTGATATGCTTGAATCTTACATTAAAATTTTCATGAATGACTTCTCTGTGTTTGGTACTTCATTTGACACATGCTTGGATAACTTAGTGAAAGTCCTGATTACGTGTGAAGAGACTCATTTAGTGCTAAATTGGGAAAAATGTCATTTCATGGTACATGAGTGCATTGTTTTAGGTTACAAAATATCTAGCAAAGGTATAGAGGTAGATCCAACAAAAATTGATGTCATTAAGAAACGTCCACCACCAAACAATGATAGATCCATTAGAAGTTTCTTAGGCCATACTGGTTTTTACCGTAGGTTCATTAAGGATTTTTCTAAGATTGCTAAACTTTTGACTGACTTGCTTGAAAAAGATGTTATGTTTAATTTTGACGATAAATGTTTGACATCTTTTCAATTGTTAAAGGATATGCTTATAACTTCACCTATTCTTATACCTCCTGACTGGTCTCTTCCTTCTGAATTAATGTGTGATGCAAGTGATTATACAGTGGGTGTTATTTTACCCCAAAGACGAGTTAAGATCTTTCATCCCATTTTTTTATAAAAGTAGGACACTAAACAGTGCACAACGCCATTACACCACCATAGAAAAAGAAATGTTGACGTTTGTGTTTGTTTTTGACAAGTTTCATTTATATTTGGTTTTGTCTAAAGTGATTGTGTATACTGACCATGAAGCTTTGAAATACTTGATGACAAAACACAACGCTAAACTAAGACTAATTTGTTGGGTATTACTTTTGCAGGAATTTGACATTAAGCTAAGGGATAAGAAGGGAGTCGAGAATTTTGTAGCTGATCACATATCAAGGTTAGATGAAGTTGCCATAGAGAGTGCAACAAAGAAGGACCTTCAGGAGACTTTCCCTGATGAGCATCTGATGGTTATGACAGTCACTTCTTGATTTGCAGACTATGTAAACTACCTTGCTGGTAATATATATCCCCCTGATCTTTCTTATACTCAAAAGAAAAAAAAATTGTCTGAGGTAAGATACTATCTTTGGGATGATCCTTTGCTTTACAAGATTTGTATGGATGGTATTATTAGGCGCTGCATTCCTGAAGAGGAAATATCCTCTGTGTTACATCATTGTCATTTTAGAGAGGCTGGGGGACATTATGGTGCATCTACGACAGCTCATAAGGTTTTAAAGTGTGGTTTCTATTAGCCCACCCTATTTAGGGATGCATTTGCATTTATCAAATCTTTTGATAGGTATCAAAAGGTCGGAAACATTAGTCAAAGATATGACATGCCATTGACTAACATTATTGTTTGTGAGGTTTTTTATGTTTGGGGTATAGACTTCATGGGATCATTCCCTAAGTCTTTCTCCAATCAATATATATTAGTTGTTGTTGATTATGTTAGCAAGTGGGTGGAAGCAAAGGTATTTCCCACAAATGAATCTAGACGTGTTATTAAGTTTTTGAAGAAGAATATTTTTACAAGTTTTGGCACACCTAAGGCTATCATTAGTGATGAGGGTTGCATTTTTGCAACAAACTTTTTGATTCATTATTAGCTAAGTATGGGGTGACCCATAAGGTTGCTACTCCATACCACCCCTAAACTAGTGGACAAGTTGAAGTCTCAAATAGGGAATTAAAGAAATACTAGAGAAAACTGTTAATGCTTCTAGGCGGGACTGGTCTTTAAAACTAGATGGTGCACTTTGGGCATATAGGACGGCATTGAAGGCACTCATAGGCATGTCACCATTCAAGATAGTGTATGGCAAGTCTTTTCATCTTCCAGTTTAGTTAGAGCATCGTACATACTGGGCTACCAAATTTCTTCACTTTGATTTGTCTTATGCAAGTGCTAAGAGACTTATGCAGCTTCACGAGCTTGAAGAGTTCTGTTTGGATGCTTATAACAATTCGAATCTATATAAGGAGCGTGTGAAGAAGTGGTATGACAAGAATATCCTTCACCGAGACTTTAAGGTAGGCGACTAGGTACTGATTTACAACTCCCATCTTTGTCTTTTTCCATGGAAGCTTAAGTCAAGGTGGTATGGTCCATTCACGATGATCCAATTCCTTCTTTTTGGGGTCCTTGAGGTAAAACAAGAAAATGAAAACTCATTCAAGGTAAATGGACAACGGACTAAATTTTATATGTCCAAGATTGTGGATAATTTTGAGGAGCGATTGTCTCTTCATGACACTTCGCCTCCTTAATCGTAGTGTATGCCTTTCAGTAGGACTGTAGTTTTCTCTTTTCTTTTCTCGTTGTTTCCTTTGCGTTTCTTTCTAGTTTAATGCATTTCTTTGAGTTGTTTTAAGTTTTCTTTAGGGTTTGCATGCTTGGTGACAAAGAGTTCTTGGCTAATTCTTTTTCAGGGAAGTTTCTTCTTCCTCTTTCCCCTTTTTGTGTTTGATTATTAGTTATTTGAACATTAGGGATAATGTTCATATTAAGTGTGAGGGGATTGAGTTTATGTGCATGCTGATGATATTGATGTTGATATTGAGAGATACACACTTGAATGGTTGCGACTCTTTTTGTAGCTAACTTAGGTCTTGACCATACGATTCTGTCAAAATAGTTAGATGGAGAATTGAGTTGTATGCATGAACTTGGAATAGGCATCTTGAGAGGATAGGGAATCATGTGGATTGATTAAAGTAGTCAATTGGATAAACTTAGTCAATAACTGATGCTAAGTGATGAGGCATTGTATGGAGTTTTGATGGATTTTCATTTAATCATATGTGAGGTCTGGAGCTATATGACTGCATCTCATAGTCATTTATTTTCTTTGATGTATCTGAGGCTTCCCTATGTGCATTACCTTCAAAACTTGCTCTGAACCTGTTTGATACTGCTAGTTACATGCTTAATGGACATGATAAAGGCTTTCTTTGTTTTTAACCTTTAGCTTAAATAACCCACCAAGTCATTTTTCCCTTGTTACCCCCTTTGACCCTTTGACCTTGTTTGTTTTCGTATTAATCACATTACATTGAAACCTGAAATCTTTTAGCCTGACCCTTTCACGAGTTGAATGAAGTACTAAGTATTTAATTCCTTGATTTAGGGACTTTTGTTTTACATGCTATTCTGAGATGTTTTAAAGGTACATCTACTCAGTTGTTGTTAATTTGTGCTACTAGTATCTTCTTTTATGTTTATTGTTACCAAAAAACAAAAAAAGAAAAGAAAGCAAGAAAAAAATCAAACAGCAGTATTGGAGAGTGATGAGTAGTTGTAATCACGTGTTTCTATTTGCACATCTCAAAAGTTCTTTTTGATTGTCCCACATTACTTAGTACTTTGTGAATGCTTGTGAGTAGCCTTTGCCCTTTTTTTACCTCACCTTAACCTAAGCCCCATTACAGTCCTTAGTAAAAGCCCTTATGATCTATGATGGCATGTACTCCATGTAGTGAAAAATAGGTGAATTTGCAAGCCTATGGTCGTGTAATCTCCTAGAGGAAGCTTTGAGCAAAATACAACCCTTATACACTTGAGTGACATGAGAGAATATCGTGAGGAAAGTCCATTTTAATTTTATGCTTGCTTTTGATCTTACGTTTGATTTTGTTTATGTGCATTGATGAAAAGGTTATGATATATGTAGTAGCTTGATACTTGAGTTTTCCAAAGTTTAATGGATTGCAAGCACTTGATTTTTGTTGAAAATAAAATGGTAGAATACATTGGTTGTGATCTAAGTAAGTTGCTTGAGGGAAAACAACAATTCAAGTGTGGGGGTGCTGTTAATGGACATTTTATATTAATTTTTGATGCATAAATTGCTAAACTCTTGTCCATTTAATATTTAAATTGCACTAATTAAAAGTTATTTATTTTAATTTTAGGCACATATTAAATTTGGAAGGTGGTGTTGGTTGTAAGAGTTTTTGAGAATGAACAGAAAAAGTGGACTATAAGTTAAATTGTCACACATCAGCTATAGTAAAAAGGAGGTAATCTGCATCAATTTTGGTGGTTTAGGCATACGTGGAAAGAATAGAAGAAAACAACGAGAAAAAGGAGGCTGGCGGCGTTAGAGAGGCTGGCGTAAAAAGTGAAGAAAAAGGGACTGATTAAATGTGATTATAGGCGTGAAGAAAGTAGCAGATGGTGGCTAATAAAACGAAAAACAAGAAGCTGGTGGCGTGGACTAGAGAGAAAAATAGAAGCGAAAACAACACACAACCCTCACTCACCATACTTCCACACAGCTAACCTCCACAAAAACAAGAGCCACTACTCAACATACACTCATCACTCACGTAAAACAAACAATAAAGGGATTCCAATTAGACGTTGGTAGATGGTTGGTGAAACAACGTGAGCTGGTAGTGATTTAAAAATAACATGGTCTGGAAAAATGTTAGTTGGTGGAGAAAGAAAAGGCCGAAGCAACAATGTTGGCAACAGGAGACTCTCCACTCCATACACAGACGTTAGTAGCTGGTGAGTTGAAGAAGACGCGTTAGCTGGTAGAGATTAAAAGACTTAGCAGCAGGTAGAGATAAGCAAATGAAGACAACTATTGAAGTAAGAGGTTGAAACATTAAAAGACGTGGAGCTGGGGAGAACGTGAATAGCTGGGGACATTCCATTAGGGGAGATAAAAAACGTTAGCAAGGGACACACTCTTAGGCACTCCTCTCCACTCATGTTACACCGTTACTCAACACTCTCCACTCACACAATGAAGACAGCTGGTAGCCTCAAAACATGTTGAAGTTGGTTGGAAAGGAAAGGAACGTTAAGCTAGGGAGAGAATAACACGTTAGCTGGGGGAGAATCCTACGTAGACAGCTGGTGCATGAAGAAGGGTTTATGCGTGAGCTGAAGAGGAAAAACAAACGTTTCAGCTGGTGGAGAAAAGAAGACGTGGAACCAGAACATTAAAGCAGCTGGAGAGTAACGTAGCAACCCCACTCCAACGATACATACTCCACTCCATTCACGCGAGCTTGGAGCGTTAGCTAAAACATTTTTCAGTCCTAACGACCACAGTTTTGTTGGGATTTACTTTATTTTTATTCATTATTTATTTTAATTGTGTGGATTTAATCAATGCAACCATATATTATGACCATAATTTATGTTACATTGATGAATATATGTGAGTAAGTTTTTCTTTTCGGTTAAGGATAAGATTGATATTGGATTAGGATAATTTTGTGGTATTAATTTTTGCTTGATTGAATGCATATTTAGTCCTAATTTAGTTTGATCACCTAAATTAAGGCCTTAGATGGTTGAATGCCATAATTAATGGGATTTAATTTGTCAAAAAATTGATTAAGTGACATACTTGAGACTAAAAAGTAGACCAACCTTAGGATCTTGTGTGAGGATACCTAGGATTAATGAACTTAGTTTTAGGCTTCTTGAATTGAATGCCTTTTATTCTAAATTATCTATGAACTAAGTGGGTGACTCGGATTTATAAGAGAAGGGAATCCCCATGAACATTGGTTTTGCCTTCCTTTAGTAAAGTAATTCCTAGATCAATCCACCGTTACAATTTTTAATGTCCAATCCAATTGAAATCCGATACCTTAACCGATTTCTGTCATTTGATTAAATCTAGTCGTTTTAAGTCATTCCTTGCATTTTTCATATTTCCTTGATTTGCTTAATTTAATTTATTTTATTTTCAAATTAATCAATTTTTGATCGTCCAAGTAATTTTTCATCGTTTAATTTAATTATCTTATGTGTTGGAATTCCCTTGGGTATGAAATTCAATTCTTACCATTTTATATTACTTGTCGATGGGGTGCGCTTGTCTTTAATTAGTCTAGATAGAATTTAATTATTGTTATTTTGTTTAGACCACAACAATAATGAAATTTGGATTTGATGAAGATATTTGGTGTATGTTTGTATTATCTTTTGTGATTGAGTTGTTAATAATTGTGGTTGGAGGTAGAGTTTAATGTTGTTGGAATTAAGGTTGTCAGTGTATATGTTTTGTTCTTGGATGTTGGTTATCTGGGTTTTGTCCAAAGGTTTCTCCGTGGTGAGGCTCAGAGTTCGCCATGGAGAACCTCTCTAAAAGGTTAATTCTGTTTTAAATTTTGGGACTTCAACGCAACAAACTTTTCTTGAAGAGTCTTTGGAAGTGATTCCATAGTTTTGTCGCGGTGAACCCGCCACTGCTGCCATATTGAAATTTTTTTGCAAATTAAATATTTTCGACTCTCCTTTTGCATGATCCTCACCCGATCACCCTAAGTGGTCACCTTGGGACTAACAACAGGACTTGGGCCCAACAGTAAGTGTAATGGAAATAGTGGTAGACGAGGAGAAAGTGAGAGCTATTAGAGAGTGGCCAGTACCTAAAATTGTGAGCCACATTAGGAGTTTCCATGGATTGGCTAGTTTCTAAAGGTGATTTCTTAAAAAATTTATCACAATTATTGCACCTTTGATCGAGATAGTGAAGAAGGGTGTAGGGTTTAAATGGAGTAAAGATGAAAGAGAGCCTTTAATCTATTGAATGAGGAGTTGAGTTTGGCTCCTCTGTTAACTTTACCTAACTTTTCACCAACACCTTTGAAGTTGTAGGAATTGGGGTAGTGTTGATGCAAGATAGGAAATCAATCGTATACTTTATTTAGAAGCTTAGTAGGTTATCTTCAATTACCGAATTTATGATAAGGAGATTTATGCATTAGTAAGAGCCTTAGAGACTTAGTAATACTAATTATGGCTTAAAGAGTTTGTGATACATACGGACCATGATTCACTGAAGTATATCTAAGGTTAAGGTAAGTTAACCAAGAGACATACTAAATAGGCGAAGTTCATCAAAACTTTTTCTTTTTTGGTAACATATAAGCAAGGTAAGGAAAATGTCATGGTTAATATGTTATCTAGGATACATACTTTGTTGATTATTGTGTTTACTAAATTATGGAGTTTTGAGCATATAAGAGACACATATTTTGATGATCTTGATTTTGACAACCTGTTTAAGGCATGTGAGAATTTTACTTTTGGAAATTTTTATAGGTATGAAGGGTATTGTTTAGAGAAAACTAATTATGTTTGCCATATAGTTCTTTAAGGAGCTGCTTATAAAATAGTCATATAGAGAGGTTTAATGGGAAAATTCAGGCTAAAAAGACTAAAGATTTTGAGTGATCATTTCTTTTGGCCATATAAGAGGAAAGATATAAATAGGGTATGCGAGAGATGTATTACTTGTATCCAGGCCAAATCTAAAGTGCAGCCTCATAACTCATAACCTTTTACTTATACCTAATGAACCGTGTGTAGATCTTTCAACGGATTTTGTTTTAGGTTACCTAGGTCTAGGAGTAGTAAGAATTTAGTCTTTATAATGGTGGATACGAGTTATAAAAATACACATTTCATTTCATGTCATAAAACTAATGATGCATCCTACATTGCTAAATTATTTTTCAAGAGAATGTTAGCTTGCATAGAGTTCTTAAAAACATTATGTTAGATCAAAATGTTAAGTTTTTGAGCTATTTTTAGAAGAAAGTATAGGGGAAGTTGAAAACTAAGTTATTATTTTCTATAACTTGCCATCCATAGAGTAATGGTCAAACTGAGGTAGTTAATAAAACATTAAGGGCTTTGTTGCTTATTATTGTTGGTAGGAATAATAAAACTTAGGAAAAATCTTTGTCTTTTATTGAATTTACTTTTAATAAGATTGTTTATAGCATTATGAATTTCACTCCATTTAAAATTGTTTATAGATTAACCCATTACCTCCTTTAGATATTATGCCTATTTCTTTAGGTGAAAGAGATTAATTAGACAGTAAAAATAAAGTTGAATTGGTGAAGAAGTTTCATGAAAGGGTAAGGTTAAACATTAAAAAAAAGACCCAACAATATATTAAGTAAACTAATAAGGGGAAAAAAGAAGTGATATTTGAACCTAAATATTAGGTTTGGAAACATTTACGAAATCTGATATTTCCAAGAAAAATCTAAGTTATAGTTAAAAGGAGATGGACCATTTCAAATCTTGCAAAGAGTGAACAACAACACTCACAAGATCGATTGGCTAGGTAAGCATAATGTCCATACTACCTTTAATATTTTTTATTTATCTATTTTTTATTTTAGAAAGGAAGATGTTGATTTAGGGACAAATCCTTTTAAGGAGAAGGAAAATAATAAGAATTAAGCATCTTTTACTCGAGTGCCAAAAGTTGATGAGGATATGTTGAAGAACATTAGGCGATTGATTACTTGGAGTAATGATAATGCTATTTTAAACACAAGTGCACAATATGCCTGTATCTAGCATTAGTGAGTACAAGTTGATCCTATGAAGACTACTAGTTATTTATTGACTATTCACAAACTTAAATATTTAGACTACCAATTACAATTGATTAAAAAGGAAAATAAATTAACCACTTAGAAGACCAAAGAAAGGTAATAATTAAGAAGAAATTAATATATGAACAAGCTAGATTTAGGCAAGTTATCTCCTAAGGCCTTAATATGTTTAAATCCCACTTTAAATTAATAAAAATTCTAGTTTCTTAAACCAGTAAGAATTCCTAATTTAGATTACTCTCTCTCTCTCGAGTATCATGACCTTATCCTTAAATTGAGTATAGATTAACATAAGTTGAGACACGAAGATTTATATTTATTACCTTGACTTATAAACCTACAAAATTGAAAATACCTTAACTCCAAACAACGATCATGAGAAATCAATCAAGATTCAATAATATAAGATCCAAAAAATGACATTAACATAAAGCAAAATAAAGAAACAATTGTAAACAATCAAATATAGAATATGACTAGCAAATAAATGTTGGGTTGCCTCCTAATGAGCATTTATTTTTATTATAAGCTCGATCCTTTTCTATTCAAAATTTAGTCTGGATGTCCTTTTCTTATGAGGTGTATAATATCTCCTTAAATTCTTTCTCCTATTTTACTTTTTTTTTCTTCTTCTTCCTAACTTATTGGTTAACTTTCATACATATTACATGTTTCTCCATAATAGGTTTGCCTGTTTCCTTCAATCTCTTTCATTGGATCTATCAATATTTGTATCGGATGTGTTTGCCTTTGTTATGATGTAAATTCATTATCAATCAAAATCAAATGAAGGTAATCATTGCACTTACCATAAATGAGATTTTTGAGTCTAGATTTATTAAACTACAATTCTTCATTTTTAACCTTTAAGGTTAGCTTCCCTTTAAATACATCTATTAGGACTTTAGAAGTAGCTAAGAAGGGTCATCCCAAATTCAAGATTACATTTCTTTCTTCCATTTTATCTAAGTCACAAAGCCTATAGGATTAAGAAGCTTACTAATTTTTATGGACACATCCTCTAATAGACCTACTAAATATTTGACAGAATGGCTTACCAATTATAATGAAATAGTAATAGGTTTCAGGTTGCCCACTCTAAGCTTTTTGTAGATAGATAAAGGCATAAGGCTTATGTTAGCCCATAAATCACACAAAATATGATTAAAGCTCATATCTCTAATAGTAAAAGGAATAGCTACTAAGGTCTTTAAGTTTAAGAGACAACCTATATTAGGGCATAACTTTTCAATTATTAGTCAAAATTATAGCTTTGCACTCCTTGAGCCTTCGCTTATTGGGTAGTATTTCCTTAAAAAACATAGAGTAAGAGGGAATCTATTTGAAATCATCAAGGAAAGGGATATTAATATATTTTTTAAAGAAATCAACCAATCCTTAAGGAAAGGCTACAAATAGCTTATATGGTGTAAGGGAAACATATTTAACTTCCTCTTCCTCTTCTTCTTTCTCCCTCTTGATTTCATTTTCATTAACAACTCCATGAATTTTCTCACTCTCAATCTCACAAAAAGGTAAACCAAGTGGTAACAGAGGATCTCTATTGGGCAATTCGGGCTTCTAACATTTTAGTATAGGTTAATATAAAATCAACCTTAAACTTAAGTTGACTAATTGTCTCTTTAAACTCCTCATTCTATTTAAGTAGGGGCTTAAAGGATGTTGATTAGAGGGCTTAAAGGATCTTGATTAGAAATTGAGTGATTTCTTATTATTTTAAAAGATGGAATTAAACTTATTTTTATAAGAGAAGTTTCGGTGGTTTCTTTAACTAGGGTTATAAGTATCTAAAAAGGGTTCATTCTTTTAGTTAGGGTTGTTAACAAAGTTAATATGTTCAATAAAAAATCATAAAATTGAGTTTCTCAATTGAGAATCAATTGTAGATGTCTTGGGAATCCAAAAATATCACAAGATATGTTAGATATACTAATAGAGTTAATTGCCATATGATCAAAGTTTTATGGTAAAGCAATAACTTTTGTAGATAAAAGATTCATACGTCAAGTTTATACTTACTTGTAACATTGTTTGGAAAGGCTCTTGCACTCAAATATTAATAATGGTTTTGATCCATATCCTTAATCAAATTATAGTAAAACCTTTATAAATTAATATTGTTGGGATCATAATATTTATTATTTTATATAGATATTAATTAACCGAAAAATTAATATTTATTAATTTAAATAGATTTTTGTAACTGATTGAATCTAATTAATCTAAGCTCTGAATGAATCTAAAACATAGATTTATTATACATAATATTAATGAAAACTAGTAAATAATGTTCATTGTTTCTTAATAATTAAGTAT
>JAOQMP010000208.1:23612420-23624282 GCA_027563575.1 Erythroxylum pedicellare | reverse complement strand
AAATAATGTTTTCGAACTTACTTATGCACAAATGAGTCATATATGCTACGTGTATGTTTTCTCTTTTGGCTTAGAGTTACAGCAAGGTTTCATTTTATCGATGGGATCGATAAATAAAGGCATGATGCCTTACTTGATTTTTGATACTTAAATGTTGTATATGATTTTTGTGATTGGTAAGGAAACGATTGGCCAATCGTGTGCTGGGCACAACTGATTAAACCACCCCCGTATCCTTGACGCTAGTACATTAAAGTCAAGTCGCCATATCGACACCTTTCTGTGGGACTTGTGGGTGATTCCATACCTAAGGTCTGGACACCGATGAGGTTTTTACCTAGGGTCATGACGCTCTTGTCAACTGTAGTCCGGACTCACTGCGGATGAAAGTCGAACCAACACCGATAATCAGTGGGTGTGCATATTAGTTTAGCCGACTAATGGTATCACACATTATTGTTTTGGCTTATTCTAATAATTGTTTTTTTGATAAGATTTGATTTATACATCTGATGTTTTTATCCATTTTTATACTGGAACTGGAACCTATATCCACCGGATGGGTAATTGATAGGCTAGGCCTATGTGGTTCCTAACCAGTATACGTTGAGTCATAGGCTAGGCCTATGTGTTTTCTATGTAACATATACCCACTTCATAGGTTATCTACACCGTCTTGATATGAATCGAATTCTATTTGTGATAATGCCTTTCTTGCTCATTAAGTACCTAGTCTACTCACCCCCTCCGCTTTCCAACCATGCAGGTTAATTTAGTAAGTTTGAAGCTCTGAGTGGATCGTGTGGTCTTTTGACATTTTCGGGATATTACCACATGTAGGTAGTTTTCTTATTTTGTACTTTTGTTGTCTAGTGGCTCATGAACTGTGTTATGTAGTTATGCCCTAGGACTTTGTAAGTTAACTTTTGACTGTTTGGTGTTTACAAATGATTTTATGTACGAATTTTCAACACTACTGTTGAGATTGCCTTGAGTGGACTAGAGAGCCCTGAAAGTATGGTTGGATGTAAATATAAAAGTGTGTTTGAAATCATTTGTAGGTTTTGGGATTTTTAAAATATAGTCGTTGTGCTGCTCAAATTTTTCAAAAAAAAAGAGATAGTCAGTTAGCCTTGCATAATCGAATTAAGGATATTGCGAGTGTTTTTAGTCCGAGTATGTAGTGGTTGTTATAGGCCCGATGTGATACCGGGTCGTGACAGAGTAGCACTCCAATTATTCACCCACATGTGCATAAATGCAGTTGCCAAGAGTACCTTAATAGAGAATGTAATTGCTTACACAAAAACAAAGAAATGCAGCTGCTCAAATTAGTTAATTTTTGTCAGATTCCCTCACAAAAACAACAAACTTTCAATCTAGAAAATCATGTTAAACCTAGCAGAAACGTAGCTGCAAAATAATCAATCAAATATACACAAATTCAGCTACCTTAGATTACCATTATTACCAAAATAGACTTCCAAAAATAGCTATAAAATCACAAAACAAAACTGCACATTATCTTTATTAAGTTATAGTGATTTATCCCAAATAATAAATTTTATCTTCACTAAAATTTTACCGTTCATCTAATTTTATCTTCAAGAGTCCCAACCAAGGTAAACTTTCAAATATATCCAACTATATTTAATTACAAATAATGCTCAAAATTAATTTATAAAATATCATAACATATATCTTAACAGACATGATAAATCCGCTTGTCAAAGATATTTCAGACCTTCAAGCCTATCCTTGTTACTTATGGGGGATCAAATTCGTTTCTAGTTATAAAGTTTACACAGACACAAGGAAAGATTTGAGAGGTCAGATACTCATATAGATAGATAGAAAGAAATTAATAAAGATACAGATATAAAGAAATTAAAGGCAAAGCCCTTTAGTAATGGATCTATTGAAGAATCAAACCTACATAGATTGTCAGTGCTTTTCATACCTAATTGGGGATACGATCCAGATATGTCTTACATCATAGGGATGAACTGTTGTATTTTATTTTGTATCTGTATTTCCGCCTTCTGTCTTTATCCTTTTCACTGAATCATCATTCAAGTATACTTTGTTGAATTTCACCCCAAATTTAAAATGATATACAATTGAATAATTTCAATTTTGAATTAGGCCTGATTTTCTAATTCAACCTAACTCTACTGCTTGATTTAAATAAATCATTTTATACGAGATCAAAGAGGCTCGCCCACATGCATCAACAATTCTCGGTTGAATTGGTTGCCTTGACCTGATTTTGGTGATACTAAATTTAATTGAGAACTTTTTTTCCTTTATGAGGTGAAAATCCCCATCTTTGCTTTGAACTATGGTATAGTACATAAATGATGTGGGTTTAACTCGGTTCGTATTTTTCATTGCTGCAAACATACTTAAGATGGAAATTGGAATCTAAGAGAGCGTTATTTATTTGTCAAGTAACAGAATCCATACAGCAGTATAAATGAGATGAGGGCTTTTTGGAAAAGTTATCATTTGATCTACTCAAAATTAGTACATACGGTTTTAATATAAAAAAGAGACGGGTCTCTCGTCAAAAAATTAGATATAGACATTTTTATGAAAATTCTTTTACTAATTACTTTTCATCATATTAAAAAAAAAAGTTTTTGAATAGGATACCGACATTAAATTTTTCATTAACAATAAAAAAGTTAAGGAATCAAATTTAGAAAAAAAAAAACGTTTCATTAAAAAAATTGAAAACATTCATCTATAGTGTCATTGTATAAAATGGTATGCAAATAACCTAAAAAAAGTTATATAATCAGATTTAACTTGTTACGGCTAATAATGCTAACGTTACTTGAATCATATTTACGTAGTTCTGATCACATATTAGTATATAAACATATTTTAATCAATATTAACTTTGATGACCAACAGACCACTAGTTAAGTGCATAACGTAAATGGTTCAAACTATTCTTCAAAAAAAAAACTTAAACGGTTCCAACAGCGACGAAGTTACTTGGTTACCGAGATATTATAGATTAATTGCACCTAAATGCTTTCCAGGTCCTTTACCAAAAAAAGAAAAAAGTGCTTTATAGGTGATACATGAATACTCGTTGAAATATACGGCACTAAGTCGCTAAAGTTTTCAAAACGAGCTCAGTAGAATATGAGCACCTCCAATAATCTCATTTCTGAGTATCGACCATTTAATTGTGGTATATGTGGTTGATCTTTCTTTTATAAATATATAAATTTATTTTTTAATATGAAGGACCTTCCTTAAACAAGATTTTTATTTATTAGATCACACGACCGCAACAGCTGTGCAGTGCATGTTAGACAACATGTCTCTCAAGTCCACCGTCAACATAGACGCCCTGGGCTTCGGTGACCGGCCAGAGTGTCCCACCGACAACGGCGGCATCGGCGCTGTCCTCTCGCACGAACTCAGCCATTTTGCTTGCATGTACCTTTGCTTTCTCCATGGTCCCAAATGCATTTTCTTCTCTTTCATGCACTTCTTAGCTGCCAAGCACAATATTTTAATTACGTTGTTTAATCTTTCCACTTTTCCGACGAACACTTCCGGCAATCTGTGAACTAATCTGTTGTACTCTTGGCTTGCTTTAGCCATCTCGAACTCTGCCTGGAAATGCAACTCTATTATTATCCTCACTTCTCCTTTTCTGGAGCTTGAATTATCTATTAAATCCATAAAAGTATGCTCCCCTGCAAGTTATAGAACACACAAATGGTTCACCATGTCAGTTGCTATAATCTATTTTTAAAAAAATTTCCAACTGTAATATCACCCACGCTAAAATTAAACATCTTATGTATGTGTTTATTGTCACTAGGCCAAACGATTGAGAATTTTGCAAGAAAATGTGGGACTTGTACTTTTGTTAATTACCTGATGGGATATCAGGTGAGCTTCTCCATTTCGTCTTGCAAATGGCGCAATTATAACCGGCACTGGAAAGGCGGCCGGAAACTTCTCTCATCAAACAATTCCGGCAGCCATCTGTAACCGGTGTCCCGCACTCACAAATTGTACCGGCCATTTGTAATTCCTTGATAGTTTCTTTGGTGATACTTCTAATTCTTGATTCCAAGGAAGTTGTTCTGCATAACGTAGCCTGTAGACACCAGATCACAAAAGAACAAAATAAGTAAGGTTGCCTAACAAGACAAGTTTCAGAATTGTTTGGTTTTCAGGCACTCACTTGTAGAAGTTGATGTTGGTTCTCCCAAAAGCTCTTATGCTCTTCAAGACCTTCATTGTTCTCTTTCCCTTCCTCTAGTTCGTCATCTAATTGCTCATTTCTGTCAAAATCTTGATTACTAAGGTCGGCCGGAGACGACCCTTCGCCATCCTCAAGAAATCCAAAAACCATGGCAGATAAACTGGCCGCTAGCTGGTCATTGTGGTCGGAACCGCCGCCACTATAGATCAATTTTCTCCGATCAAAAGGGTTTCTAATTCTTGCACTAGGCATGGCTGCCGTTCCTTTTCTCTTGTCCTATGACTAACTTTACGGTGAGGTTTATATACCTATATTTGGACTGACGCGGGACCCCCTAGGCCTAAGACAAACAAAAGCCCGCCGCGTTACAAGTGGTTCATAATGTCTACGTGGCATGCGATCGTTGGAGATGCACATTAAAACGGTGTTGTTTTTGGATGCGAATAGACCAGACAGCAAGGATCCACGTCAGTCAGGTTCAATAATTTTGATGCAGTGACGATTACGGATATACTCGAATATTTTATTTTCCTACACAAATTTCTAATTTGCTCCATCAGATCCAGATCCATAGGATATAATAATAAAATTATGTATAATTTAAAAATAAAAGGCAGGAAAAAGGAAAGGGTAAAATCGTAAAAGTGGTGTACCCTATCCTGATCTCGTGAATGGCGTGGGACCACCACTAAGCGATGTTATCGAATGCTAATGATGTGGAGACGTGGTGACATTTCATTTTTCCGACGTTGCGTTTATCCAAAAGACGGGCCCTGCGTGTCCCTTACTTAATAAATGTGACTTCTTTTCTGCTAATTTTATCACACAGAAATAGAATAGTATACTCCTCTTCGCTACAAAGCGCGGCGTCCTGCCAATGATTTTGCAGAACTTTGACAAGATTCCTATGAGTGTGTGTCATGTAGTGAAAATGAGGACAAAACTGGGGGCAACATCGTCATTTAATTGACGCAATAATTTTGAATGAGTCAATCTTATAAGGATTGAAATGATGACAGATGGCCAAACCTTCTACTTGTTTATTCTAGAACTAGGAGAAGATAGACATGTGAAGCGCATTCGTCCTTAGCGATTCAAAGAAGCATGATGTGGGATTTGATATTAGCGATCCGGATACTTGTTTACAATGTTTATCATGTGAAATTTGCTCACAATAGGACTTTCTAGGAAGTAAGAGATTGTTATTGTTTTGAGATGTATAATTCTTTTCCCCACAGAACTAAGATGATAAGCTGCTTAATTTGTTTGTTTTAACTTAAGATGATAAGCTGCTGAAATTTGAGTAAAATTCTAGTCAAGCTGTTTCTTTATAACTTTTTCAAGAGAGTTCTGCTAGGTCCAAACCCCTTTCATTTCTTCTTATTTTAGCTAACTTTAGATAAATCTATTCTTTCAAAACCAGTAAAAGAAGAGTATATAATTTTTTTTATTCCCCTACGGATAGATCAAGTGACGAAGGATCAATAAGAGCATAGATTTGTGCGTTAAAAGTTTTAAAATAAAAAGAAAAAGGAATGGTACTTTTGGTGCTAAAGATAAGATGCCATGTTATATCATATCCAGCCTACCCAATACCCAAAATCATCATATCTTTGATCTAAATCCAACCGACCACTCTCAAGTTTCACCGCCCTTTATACGATTATTAAATACTCAACGATAGGTTCCTGTTTCTACAATATTATGTTATTGTTGATGTGCAGCGGGTGGCATCTTTTTCACTTTTCGCTGTCGAGACATCCTCAAACTGTCTTTAAAACAATCCTGACATCTACCAACTTCTTAATTTATTGCTTCGGGTATTCATTAAACAAAAACATCAGTAATCAATCCATATACAATAAACGTGTGATTATCCTATCAGGTAGTCCACGTCTTCTGACAAAGACCCGTTTTATCTTTAGTATAGACAACTTGTTTACTATTATATAACATAATAATAGATAATACCGAATGTGCTGGGACACCGTCGGCCGGAATGCAAACACAATTCATTTATATACCAAACCTCATGGGTAAGGTATCGTTTCTTTCGCTTCGCTTTCTTGAGAACCCCTTTTCTCTTTTTCATTATTCTACATCATAAACGTAAAATTGACACAAATATGGCCATGCTTGGGAGAATCAACTCAAAGTTGAGTAGCCATGTTCTCGCCGATTGGAGGAAATATTTGCCATCTTAGAATTGTTGACTATTAGTTCATTTTATATATCTATTCAGAACGTTATATAATAAAGTGATAAAATGTTAGATATAGCATGTTCTATAGAGCATCATCACGTAGATTATGTTAAATAGGATCATTTTATATGCATATAAAACACAAAATTACGTAATTAGATTCTTGTTGTAGTTCCACCGGTTAAAGAACTTTTGTTACCAACTTTAATTGCAGAGATCTTGTTACCTTCTGTACTCTTGATGAAAGAAGAACCACTAATGATAGCATACACTCAGATGTCCATACATATAAATTGTTGTTCTTCATATAACTACCTTTTGTAGTTATTTCAAGAGCATTAACTATTCTCCCCTTCATGGGTGTATATGAGTCATTATCTCCCACTCACATATGATAGGTTTAATCTCATTAAAAAATAAACTCCACAATGCTCATATTTGTTCAATAACCAATGTGACCAGCATACAATGAAAGCACATTACCATATATCTATTAGGATTATATAACATCTCTATTAATAAATTGATCCTAGGAATTATGAGTCCTTGAGTAGATATTGTATGCTATATCCTAGGTCATATCTCGCATTTGCATTTTTCTTTGATCTCATTTAGCCTTTGTTTGGATCTTTACTTGCACAAGGGAAAGGAAAGGAAATATTGAGGGAAAAAGAGGAGAAATGAATGGAAGAGAAATGAGACTTCTTTTCCTTTGTTTATTTTCCTAATTTATTAAAGGAGGGAATTGAAACTTATATTGGACAAAAGAATTTTTTGAGACCTTTATACCCTTGATTATGGAACTTCAGCATACATAGATAAGGATACAATGGTAATTTAATTATATTGAGGTTCTCTTATCTTAGATTTCTCCTCCTTTCCCACCAATTTGAGGGGAAATATATTTGACCCAAACTTCCCTCAATTTCCTCTCTATTCTCTCACTTTCCCTTTGCTTATTTTTGTCCAAACGGTGGAAACTAAGAGAAGTTCAATTCTCTTCCTTTCTTTTCTCTTGCTTTCCTTCAATCCAAACTAGGGCTAAAGCAATAACGAAGGCTTATCAGAAATTTTTATCTAGAATGGTGTTATTCCCCAAATAAATCTCCTTGTATAAAATGATTCCAAATTTGCTAGCCTAAAAATCTATGACGTTTAGCAATTACTTTTATCAAGAGGATGAGCAAAGTTCTACTCTCCAAAAGACTGTGGAAATTATGTACAGAAAAAGAAAATAGATGGGTACAATGGATTCATAGTTACTACCTTAAAATGTAGAGCATTTAGGCCATCACAACTAATGACACTCAATCATGGACTTTTCAACAAATTATACACTGGAGGGACACAATTCAGCCTAATATACGACCTAGGATAGGAAATGGTAAAGCAATAGACATTTTTTTTAACATCTGGCTATCTATAGGGCCTTTACACAAAACTAATGAAGCAAGCAACCTTAGGACTGCAATTCCCTGCAACATCATAGTTGAAGTCATGGCCTTATTCTTCAAGGAGTAGCAATCACTAATAACTAGCCTTCTTATCATCCTAATCACTTGATGGAGTATGTCATTATTTAGAAAGTTGATAAATCCCAAACTTTCTCCTTTGCCTCTTGTAAAACCATCTTCCTCAAGCCAACAAGTCCTTTTTGCTAGTATAAACTCATATGGGATACAAATATTGTTCCCTCCTATTCTTTCATTCTATGACTAGTTACTTGAAAAAAGCTTAGAACCAAGGATAAATTGAAATTCCAACTGAATGATCACTACTATATGCTTTATCAAGGTGACCTCAAAATTTTAAATCATCTCTTCTTTGGATATAACTAGACCAATAATGTAAAGAAATGTCAGATTATTCAAAAGTAATCCTTGTATAATTGAGGAGATAAGTAAGAATATTCTACTTAAAATCAGATATGCCTTAGTCAATACAACTAGACTCAATATGTCCCTTTGATGTAAAATGCAATCTCCTATTGATTAGAAGCGTCTAAGCTTTCCTTTTTGGCCGATTCCTTTGTGAGTATGTTTTAACTTATAGTTTCTTCAAGAGCTAGATTTTTTTGACTTATATGTATTCCTTTTGATCAATGCAATTTTTCTTAACTTTCAAAAAATAATTAATCAAATCATTTACTTGGAATTGATTGTTATTCCACTGATTAAGACTCCTAATAAAACGAAACTCTTTTCTTCCTCATAAAAATTATTTCTTTGTATATTTATATGTTTCAAATTGATGATACACACCCGATGGTCATAACTTTTAAACTGTTCAAATATGTCCTTTTATTATCATCTCCTAATTACACATGATGAGTTTAGTTAATAAGATTTTTACATCGTACTTATCTAATAACTCATGCAACTAGAATATGATAGGAGCATATTGTCATATATCTATTAGAACTTTATGACTTCTCAACTAATGAATCGATCCTTAGGTAGATTTTGTATGATGTACCTTAGATCATTTATTGTATTAATCATTGTCTCATTCTCATTATATAAATATTTTGTATTTGTACTACCTTCTACATAGAAGGTGGGCTCTTTTAAATACACCTTGATGCAAATTTGGAATTGAAATGACCTTCCTTATTTTTGAATCCTTTAAATTAAACTAACTCTCTTTTTTAGAATGTCCCAATATATCGAATCATTCATAATTTTATAGTAACATTCTAGGATAGCAAACATTAATTCAATTCTCTTAAATTAGAACCCGAGTGAAAACAATACTTAAATTAAGGTCAACATAACCTTAAAGGATCATTATTGAATATAAGTTGAGAATATGACTTATATTATCCTCATTAGTCGAAAATGCACATAAGGTATAATTGATGTATTACAATATTGCCTCTGTTTTAATACAAATGCTAATTGAGGCATACCAAATGCCTAACTTGAGTTCATTTATTTATTTATTTAATTCACCCTTCAAAACTCACATACAACATGTTAAGATAGATTGGGAAAACATATCATTTCTTTGGATTATGTCATTAATAATAACCTTTTTGTACCCTTCAATGTGCATTACATTGAGACTAGTGTTCTAAGCCTTAAGCTATCATTTATCACCTAGATAATTCTCTTAAAACTTGTATCATATCTATTTCTACAAAATAATGGAGAGGATCACCCATATGGGAAGACATCTCTTATCTGTCCAACATATTTCTAGTATCTAGAACTAAATATTTAACACTCATTTTTCATTCTAGAACATAAAAACTTAATTCAAAATCAAGCATTCTAATATTTCCAAAACTAAATTTTCATTTAAAATGTATTCTAGAAGATGTTATTTAATTCTCAATAAAACATATATTGCATCAAATATTCTTTGATAAGTATACTATCAACATTGATAGCAAATATTATAAAAAGTCACTAGAAATTTTCATTTCTCTTTGTACTACTATATCCTTGACACACTTATATTTTACGTTTTTTATTTGATATTGATATTTGAGCTCTCTAGTCTTTTAATATACTTGTTCATACATAATATGGTGTATATAAGACTAGGACGTCAATGCATCAAGACGGGCTGGGCTTAGGATTACTTGTGGCTTGACAGGTCAAGGCTAGCTGTCTGTGACCCGGCTCGACCACGGGCCCAGCCCACCTTATATTTTTAAAAAAATTAAAAAACGATGTCGTTTTTAACGTTATGGTCGAGCCATGGGTTGGCTGGGCTAGCCCGTGTTCACCCTGTGGCCCGATCAACCCAGGCTAGGCCGAGGCAGCCAAAATTGACATTCTTATATGAGACTACTAATTTTTTTGAAATAAAGAACCATATTTATCTTTTGTTGTTCTTATAGCATCTGTGGATACTATATATTGCTTAGGTGCTCACCTTTAGCAAGACATCACAAAAACACTTTACTATTATGCATACAAAATTGTTCAAGTATTTTGTCAATATATATGTACCTTATAATGGTAAGAAATCTCTACTTGAACATTACCTAGTGATCTTAACCGTAAAAATGTATGTAACCTTATCCATATTCTTCATTTTGATTATGCTCGATAGCCAATTTGTTTGTTTTGATAACAAACTCCTTAATATCCCTAGCTACCAAAACATATGATCCACATGAAATGATAAAATTACGCATTTATTGTTGAATCTTTTAATATATCTAAGTCGTCCTTTTCAATCATACTAAAATCATATGACATAATCATTGTACTAATATAATATACCACTTAGTTTGGGATTGTTTTAGACCGTAGATTGACTTTAAGAATCCGAGCATATATTGCTCATAGTTCTTCTAAATGAAACCTAAATGTTGTATTATATAGATTCCTTCTAGTTCTTGGTTTAAGAAAATAGTCTTTTGATTGATTGTTTTATATGCTTATAAGAATTATAAGTTTTAAACTCAAGTTCACGGTATTACGGTAGCTAGCACTGACAAGTATTGGTCAATCCCAAAAGGATTGTAGGTACAAGCATTAACATTTTTATATTATCTAATTGACAAATTAGGTAGTGAATTTATTCGAAAATTAAATTAAACAAATTAAACTAAAGTTAACACAATAATGAACTAGGATAAAGAAAGCACTACGATTAAATGATAGCAAATAAGTAGTACCTAGGTGATGAATCCCTATAAGATGTTTTAAATATTAATATTTTATTATGCAATTAAATTATAGATTATTGGATCATGAATATTCCTATTTTATGATAATATCTTTCTCAAGATTGTTAACAACTAGCCCTCGATTGATTAACTGAAATCTTTTTCTAGTTAAAATCCCTAAAATTGTATTACTTGATTAATGAATTTTACTATTAGGTTTGACTTTAATCCAGAGAATTTATGTTGACCTATTTCTAGGTTTGCATACAACTCCTTCCAACTATAGTAGATTTATTCACACGAAAGGATTTCTCAATCTCAATCATATGAAATCAAATATTGGAATAAAATTTTGGATATATTAGTTCAAGATTATAAATGCATAATTGAATCGCAATAAATTAATTAATAAAAATGCATTAAATAAAAGATTATCTCATATTATTCATCCAGACTTAGGCACTAAACAAACTAGGTCCTAGACATAGAAAACAAGTCCAACATTAAATATTCAGAAGAACAAACAGAAATAAAAGATTTCATAATCTATATCCCCTTTTATCCAAAGTTATGAATACTGTACCGGGTTTGGTACCGAATTGAATTCTGGAACGGAACTGTACCGGTACCGTTTTGGGTAATTTTTTAAATTTATGAAATGGTCCCTAAAATTTTAAAAATTGCAAAATAGTCCATATTAATATATTGTACAATTGTACTGTATACTTTACTAGTTTACTGTTTACAGCAACCATGCTTTCAAAAATCTTAATAATAAATAATAATGACAATTAATAT
>JAOQMP010000208.1:23570539-23581082 GCA_027563575.1 Erythroxylum pedicellare | reverse complement strand
AGAGGAGCATCCAATGCATCACACCTTTCTTTAATCAAACATAAAGAAGCCATTAAATGAGACTCTTCTCATTTGTTTTATGATGGTTATATGAAAAGACCAATAACCTAAAATGACATGTCAATTTCGGTTTTAGTGATGAAAGAATGAAGATCATCCATCAAATATACCATTTTCATCTTTAATTAAATGAATAGTAAAAGGTTACATTACATGCCATCATTCAAATACAACCATTAAACCATTTAATTGTAAGACCATTACTCTATTTAATGATGATAAAGCATGATAAATACCATCTTTATTTAGCAATTCAAGGCTAAATAAGCAGCACCACATTCAGTCCTAATAAAATTGAAATTGCACCTCCCATTTCTTTAAGAATTTTGTTTTGATTTAATTAATCTAATTAAACCAAAGTCTAACCCATTTCTAAATGTTCATTTGGGCTTCTAATTAAGCATTAATTAGTGCAAGCCCAACATTTAATCATGGGCTTTAAAACCTCCATTTATATTTGCTACTTTGCTTGATAACCTTCTTTGAAGCCTAGTAGGGAAACTTATTGGACTTAGATAATTCAAGCTCCAAATAAGCCTAAAATTAATTTAATCTTATTAGAATTAATTTTAGGTTATTAACTAAATGTCATTTCACTAAAGACAATTAGTTGAACTCTTGAATCATTAAATATTATGAGAACATATATTTCAAATAATATGTCCAATTGGAAACCCTATTATGAACCTTATTATAGCCATCCACACAATAAAGGGTAAAATTACCGTTTTGCCCTTATGTTGGTTTTCCCTTCTAAATCTCCCTTTTTACTTTATGTGGTGTTTAACATATAAGATTCATCTTAATGTTAACTTGATAGGTAGCTAGTCCATCAAAACCCCTGACGCCATTTTAATCACCAATCTCTATAAAACATCTAGAAGTGATGATATCACTATAAACTCTTTATTTAAGTAAATGTTTCCTGATACATGTTTCAATTAATAATTCCAACATGCAAACACTAGATTAATACTCTATAAAAATCCATTTTGATCATATCAAGAATTATAATGAAATACATATGAGTTCATCACTCATCAAGTTTGTGGTCCATAATAAGCAAATGCTAAAATGTATGTTTTAAGACTAAAGTAACGATCCACTTTATTTTTGCAAACATACTTGATTCAGATTTATTTAACAGTGCCATTATCGATAGTCTACTACTATCATAATATGAAACTCATCATTCCCTTGAAGTAAACTCCTTTACTTACGTGGAGATAAATTGCAACACTACAGTCTAAACCATAATCAAGCGACTAACCTTATTATTCAACTGTGAGCCAATTAATTTTGATTCTAATAATAAATATGTTTCCTATACATCTTCATGTATATTTATATTATTAAAAAAAGAATCTTGGTTCCTTATGACTAGATATATAATGCTCATATAAGTAAAACCAAACTCTTTTGTTTTATTAATCATAAATATTTTCATTACAAAAGTAACTGGAAGAAAATTAAGTTATAAGTAAATACATTTGCTTTCTAGGGCACTATATTTACATAACTCCAACAATTCTAAAACCGTAAAATTAACTATAAAAGAAATTTAATTTTTACTTTTATATTTCTTTTGTTTGTTTGTGGCCCAATAAGGGCTTAAGTGGAGATGAAGAAAGCTCAGCCCAATTTAGTTAAAAAAAATTAAGCAAAGTTTATTACTATTGACAACTACATTTTTATTAACTCAAAATTTAGTTTAGGCTTATAAGCTAATATGATTGATTTTCTTTCATTTATATTAATTCTTTTTAGATTGGCCATATGCCTATTAGGATTATCTTTCCTCTTTTTTTATTACTTTTTTTGGTCTAAGGCTCGTAGGCTTATCAGAAAAGCTTTCCTTATGATGTTAATCTTTTTAAATTTAGGCAAGCAAGCTCATTAGGTTTTAGTACTTTTACCTTTTAGTCTTTAACATAGTGCCATTAACTTTATAGAAAATCTTTTTGTTATCTCCTTTTCATTAATAAAAATTTAAGTTCAATTAACTTTTTTTAATTTAACCTAGTGTTTTATATCATCTAAATAATTTCGTTTATAATTTTATTAGTTTAAAATCAATGGACAATTTTTTTCCATTTAGTTTTAATTTTTTTTCCATTCATAATTTAAGCTTTATAAATAAAAGGTCACATTTTCCCATAATCCTTTCTTTTATTTAATAAGTGTGCTTTTTCAAGGTTAAATATTTTCCATTTCTCCCACTTACTATGCCATTAGATATATTTTAAACTTTACTTTCTTTAAAAGATGATCAAAAACAAAATTTTATTTTAAGCCCCTATATAAGTCTAGACATATTTATTTCATTTTAACCTTAGGTAAAACCATAGACTTGTAGGCATTCAATTATATAGTTTTAAATTTAATTCTTATACACATTTTAAATTCATACCTTTTTTTTCAATTTTCCTAAAATCTTAAGGCCTTTCTTTCAAACCTAGGTAACTACATAAGAGGGGTAAAATAGGGTCTTCACACCATCTCTCTTTTAAATTCATTTCAAACTTAATTTTTCGATTAAGAGTCTTAGTTCATGTCCTTTCCTTTGCTTTTCCTTTAGGTTATTCATGTATTTCCTTAAATTAAATAGGTGGCGACTCTACTAAATGATTTGATATTTGGGTCCCATTTCTATTTAGAGCATAGAAAAATGTCATTGCTATTTTTTTGATTGTTTAAAATTTGTCCCTTTAAGTTATAATAAAGTTTGAAATTCTATTTAAAGATAAGATATTTCCATATATTAGTATCAAACAAACACATTTTATAGTCCAAATTAATCTATTCCAAGTGATTGTGGTTTGGTTGTGTGTATTTTTTAATTACTAACATTTGATAATTCGCAAGTGCACAGTTTGTTAACACAGTATCAAAGGTGTTGATTCCATAAGGAGGGAACTGTTCTAATCCTAAAATCTAAGGCCAAAAACAATATCAAAAATTCAAAATGCAACGAAACTAAAACAAAAATTTAATTCAATCAATCAAATTAAGAATCAAACATGAGAATACTAATTACTAAGTAATTGCAA
Source organism: Erythroxylum pedicellare (assembly GCA_027563575.1). NCBI lineage: Eukaryota > Viridiplantae > Streptophyta > Magnoliopsida > Malpighiales > Erythroxylaceae > Erythroxylum > Erythroxylum pedicellare. The sequence goes on along the minus strand of JAOQMP010000208.1, from coordinate 23,577,972 downwards.
CACACCTAAGAGTCAACCAAAAGAAATTATTAATTAAGAGAAAGGGAATTTTACCTATCCTTAATGCTAACCTAAATAATTATGAATTATCAGATTGTTGGTTCTAGACTGTCTTAAGGTTTATTACTCTCTCTCTCATTATAACCATTAACCCTAAATCATAAACCCTAATCAGATTATGGAAGTTGCAATCTCTCAATTCACAACCTATCCAAAACCCTAATTAGCTCTGAAGTTCTCTAATAAACTATTAGAAACCTATGTAAGATCTCTCTTCACACAAATTCTCGATTTGATTCAATTCTTGTTTTTATTAAATCACCTAACTCTCATTAGTCTAATTTAATCATTTTTCATTCGATTAATCCTCTCATTTTATTATCAAATTATGCAACCATAGAATCAAATCATAATAATATCCAATAAACACATAAACAATCAGATTCTCATTAATTCAAGAATAAAATTATGAAGGTAAGTTTAGAAAATCCTCGACATTCTAGATCCTATCATCAACTGTTTAATCCAATTTTATATAATGATAAAAATGAAAATAACAAAAAATATAATCGAAAATGGATGACAAGAGGCAACAACGTCGGGAAACCTCTTGATCTGGGAAGTACTTTGAGATAGCTTCTTCTCCTCTTCTCTTTTCCTTCTTCTCTTCCTTTATCTCTCGATGATTTCTCTCTAGGGTTTCTCAAGGTGGCTAATGCAAAAGCTCCTTTTCTTCTTTTTTTGTTGTTTTTAAAATATCCTCTTGTGTTTTGGGTAACCCTAGGATTTTTTGGAGTTCAAAAGGTCCAAAAAATCCCTCAAAACTTGACGTTCTTGAGTGTCTAAATGTTTTCCTAATGTAGACCATGATTGTGGGCCATTTCCTAGGCTTCTATCACAATCGTGGGTCAACTTTGGTGCTTCTGTCACAATCGTGATATATAGGCCATGATTGTGGGCTAACTCTGGTGTTTTTGTGACAATTGTGGCCTAATATGCCACAATTATGGGCCATTGTTTTAGCTTGAATGTCTTCGAAACTCCTTCGTTCTTTGATGTTGACCCTGAAACACTAGCAAACACATCAAGGTACCTCAAAAATATAATATTTAGGCTCAAAGACTTGTATTAACCTATAAAACACTTAAAACATAAATAATTAACGAACTAACACAATTCTAACCTGAACACATTGTAATAGCCAGTTTCTAAACAAATAAGTCATATTCTACGAGAATACATGAAATGCATTACATTTGCATGCATTATATTTGCATGCATACATGAACCATGATTTAGAGACATTGTAAAAATAGTATATGCACTCATTTGACTTATCCCTGGGCATGAAAGATCTTAAATGACTATAATGTAATTGTGCGTTGATTATGTCTTGAATTTTGTTTTGGAGGGATTATAATTAGTGAATTCGGAATTTATTGTTAGAATTGAGTGATGGATAAGGTGATATGTGCATCTAGTCTAAGAAAATGTTAAAGGATAAGACAAAATGATACATAGGAATATAGGTTGAATGCGCCTATGAAATGGTGACATGTGTCATTATTAATAAAGTGAAAAATGACTTGAATAAATGAGTGAAAAATGGTGGTATAATTGCATGACATATGTCCTAGAGATTAAGTGACAAATGGACTAGATATGGATTGAGAATTGGTAATGTAAGGGTAAGACACATAACTTGGCTCTTTATTTGACAAGTGGCAAGACATTTGTCCCACCTACACCATGCATTTGTAACCCACGAATTTCACACTTGAAAGACCATCTTTTTTCTTGTTTTTGGTCTTATGTCCTCTCCTTCATCTCCTTACCAATGATATCCCTACACAACCTCCCAAAAATCTTAAGTTTGTTAAATTTGTAGCCTTCATCTTGTATTCAGAAACCCTTCTCATTCCATCTTATTCTTAGAGTATGTTTGAATGCTAGAGAGGCTTACTTAGCTTGTTAATTGAGAAGACTTTGGGTTAAGAAAGTAAGTAATTGATTGCCTTATTATGTTATATATGAGTATAACATGCATGGAGATTGATTAGGGGTGAATTGAGAGAAATTGTGGATAGGGTTGATGATGAGATGTGCTTGAAACTTGATGAGTGAATTGGTTTTATTCTTAATGTTTGGAAACCCTAAGTTATAAATTGTTTTAAGGATGAATTGATGAGGAATTGAAGTTTTTTTAAGGTATAAATTGAGGTGAAATTGATGAACTATCATAAAGGTGTCAAAATTTGGAAGAAAAGTTAAAGAGATGAAGGTGAATTTTTTAGTTCACCTATGCCACGATCGTGGGAATTGTATGGTTTCTTTCCACGATAGTGGAAATGCTTGGAAGAGAGGAAAATTTTTGTTATGTTCTTGTTGAATCATATAAGGATAATGCACTATAAATTGGTGCTTAGACTTAATTAGGTCTTAAAATGAACTTAGTTAATGTTGAATCAATTGATTATGTGTTTGATGAATTTAGGTTGATAATTGATGTTATAGCTTCAGGATTGGACTGTTTGATATTAATGTATATGAAATTGGGAAGTGTGAGTTGTTAATCATATAAAGATGCCTTTATGAATGCAAATGTGATTCAAAGGATATAGGTAATTCATTAGGGATGAGTGAATGAGAATTGGGAAATTTTGCAAATATAATATTAGAAAAGGATTGGTGAATGTATGATTGATGAATTGAGAGTAACCAAATTTACTTAAGGCATAACCTAATTGCAAAAACAAGATATATACAAGCTATGATGAATGAATGAGGAAGACTTGTGAATAAGGTTATACACTTGTGATAGTCAATTGAACATGTATTAAACACATATCTACATGCACATGATTGAGTATTCATTTGACTAAATAAGTTAATGATGTGTAAATATATGTGTATGGCATGATATAGACACTCAAGTAGATCATCAGCATCCAGATATTGCCTGATCGTCAAGGCAACAGCTTATTGGAGCGTACTGTGAGTAACCTAGATGTGTGATTTAAAAACATGTTCAGTTCATAGTGTTTTGATTAAATTTGATTTTTTTTATATTGATTCGATATTGATATAATTGTGACATTGATGATTTCGAATAATTGATTATCCTAGGAGTTTGATATTCTAGACTATATTGTGAGTGTTTGTGATTTGAATCTGAATAAGGAACATGAATTCTCAACTATGTATTAAATGTCAGACATAGATTTGATGAATTATGGTCAATGAATGTGTTTCTTGACTGAAAGTGATCGACGATATATTATGTTGAAATGTTCTACTTCATTACATGAATATGCATGTTCACATAAAGGAGTTATGACCGGAGCAGCTAACGTGAAAAGAGCTTTAAGCTAAAAAATGTGCACACAGAGCCACAGGCTCAACGATTAATGAACTCGGTATCCACAATGGGTACAGGACAATATCTGAAATGAGCCCGGTATCCTCAACGGATACAGGATAGTTAAATAAGTGCTCGATCATAAAAAAAAATAAAAATGGAAGTGGAGTCTCATATGCATTTGCATATACATATCCTTACATATATTCTGAAAATGATTAGAAAGAACCATTGATTTGTGTTGAATAGTGATATGAAATACTTGTATTTCTGTTTACGATATGAATGCTTAAGATGAGTGATGTGATAAATTAAAATTGATTTTAAATAATGTGGTGTATTCATGAAATTGGTTCTATACTCATGATATTTGTGTTTTGACAGGAGTGAGCACATCATTGCTAGTTCACTCACTAAGTTCGCAAACTCATCAAAATTGCAACATTGATTTTTAGGTAGTAGGGTAACTTAGCTTTTAAGGCAATCTAGTAGTAGACTAGTATTGTCCATTTTGGAATCAAGAATGACTTAAAGGTTTGGTCAGTTGATTTTGGAGCGTCTAGTCAGATTATTTTAGTCTAGTACCTAGTTTTATATTGTACACATTGTATAAAGATGTGAACTTTCACATGTTCTATATATTATAAACATGAATTTTGAGTGCAATGCATGTTTATATTTGGGAATCAAATGCAAAGAATCTTAAATGTTTGGTAATGTAAATACGTGGGTTTTATAATGTAATGACAATGTAAGGTTATAACAATGAATGAAATGAGGAAACCTATTTCTTTGAAATGCTTATGTTCTATATGATGCCATGATAAGTTGATGTGACTACTTTAAAATGCCGATTCTATGGGATATGTGCTCTGATATTCTTTGGAATATCAGTATATGCTCTATGGGTGTGGTATGCTACACACATACTAAATGATTGAATTAACAACTAAACATATATCAAACTATATCATAGAACATGATGCAATTTACATTTATCAACATCCCCACACTTAAATGTTTACTTGTCCTCAAGTAAACAAAGCAACAAATAAAACAAAATCACATAGCACACAATGTAGTAATGAGACAATGGCTTCAACTTCATGAAATAAATTTAACTTTAAACATAATCATTCAAGTTATTCCAAATCATTAACATGCAAAATCCCGTATAAGAGTTTTTGACTAAATATATATATTAATCAAAACTTAAATGTTATGTTTATTCACCCTTTCAATTGTACACACACATTAATAATTATTTCGTCATTCAAACTCTGTAACTACTCCTAAGTATGTTTTCATGAGAAGTCAAGCTATTTACAAGTTCTGAAGGTTTTTATTAGAAAATACCTTTTTTTTACTTTTTGTGGATATAGACCTCGTCTTTTACATGGACGTAAACATTAATGTTGAATGTCGATCCAATTACTTCACTAAGTTATGCATATTTAGCCAAAGAACCAAGATCACTAGTTTCGCAAGCTAATGACTCTTCAAAACCTAATAGATTATGCTCAAAATTAATTAAATTTCAATCCATCTAAGCCATCGACACATTTAGACAATTCATAATATGCAAACTAACAAACTATCATACAATATGCAAAATTCACACTTAAAGAAAAACATATAACCCTCCCCACAGTTGAATAACACATTGTCCTCAATATGAGAAGGAGAAAAACAAACACACATAGGGAGAAGTAACATAAAATATAATAAAATAAAAAAGGAGACTAAATTTAAAAGAAAAGGGTTAGAAACAAAGTCTCATGGTTATGGAGGCAGGGATGGTGTCGGAGGTGGCAATTGGATGCCTTGAACCTCCCAATATCGATGATCATGACATATATCATGGCTCTAACATTGTTGTATATAAGCCATCTCCTTCATCCTTCTAGAGTTCTTCACAAGTGTATCTGTAATTACTTTGGTGTTGGCGGAGATTGTATCGAGCATTTTCTTCTAGTTAAGCTCTTCTGTTTCTTCTTCCTTTTCGGACTACTTGCTAGTCAAATCCTCTTTTGCCTGCTGAGGTGGCACTGTGTTAGAACTCACTTGACTAGCCTTGATTTTCACATGAGTTTTTTGGCTGATGTCCCAGAGTTTCATGTTATAGGACTTTAGGATTTTAACACACCATAAATGATGGTGATTTAGAAAATCAAAGAGGTAGATGGTTAGGCCATTACCATCGATGCTATAGCACTTAGCAATGGTGGAAACCAAGTACCCCATACCTAAATTGTTGTTCCATTTACGTAGAGTCGTAATAATAGCATTCAGCACATGTGTGGAGGTGCCTACTGGGATGCTGTGATCCATACACCATAACAAAAAGAGTTCCTTTGTTGTGCATTTGTTGGTTTCTAATTTGTCAAAAATCATTTGAAACATGAATTTATGCAATAATAAGTGCTTATGGTTCATATAATGTTATTGTGGACATTTTTAGTGTCAAATCGCTCTAACCCAATGAGCTCATTCCAATAACAAGAAGCACGAAAAATCATTGTGCTGATCAAAAATGGAAGATTTGGGGAACCCGTAAATATCTCACATGATTTCAATGTTTAACTCATAAGTTCATCCCCGCAACCTATACCACATTTCCTTAGGGTTACTAGGTTTTAAATAAAGAGAAGTGAAGAATTTGAGAGTGAGCTCCTGGTAGACAGGATATTAAAAATGTATAAACTTAGCCCACTAAATTCTTTCTTCTAGATTCTCTACCTTATCTCACAATTCTAGCTTATTAAGCCCATCAAAATCAAAATATTTTGCGAGTACTATTTGTTTAACATTAAGGGATTGGAAATGAATGCCTTCCTGCTCTGTGTAGATTGGGAAGGGAACTCTAAAATTCGCCACCCTGTTTCTTCACCCTTGACCCGAGACTTAATTTCATCCTAATGATTGGTTGCACTTCACTGACTGCTTAATGCGCAACATACTAGATTGCAAGTAGGTGGAAGTTGGAATAAAGTAGAAATTTGACAGTTGGTTAGAGAGAAGTAAGAGTGTTTGGAGGTTCTAAACTTAGAGAGATAAAGTTAAAATGAAAGTGATTAAAAAAATGAAGTATGAAGTGAATATATAGGTGAAGGAAAGGTAAAATGGTAAAAATTTTAGTCAAAAATTGAGTGGAAAATTTTACCCTACCTTAGACCATGATCGTGGCCTGCAATATTTTCACCAAAATTTTATTTTTCTTCTTTTGTCCTTCTACACATTTCCGAGATCACTTCCTAACTCTTTATAACTCTTTCACCTCTTTTTTGACTTCCTCAATCTTGTTCTGATGTGGAAGTTGAGGATGCACTTAGGGGTGAATTACTTGTTACTAGGTGAGTTTTGAATGCTCAAGCGAAGGAAGATGGAATTGAGCAAAAGGAAAATATTTTTCATTTTAGATGCCTAGTGAATGAGAAGATTTGTAGCCTGATCATTGATGGAGGGAGCTGCATTAATGTGGCTAGTACATTGATGGTGAAAAAACTAGGGTTGGAGTGCTTAAAACACCCTAGGACGTATAGGCTACAATGGCTGAATGATATGGGGGAAATCAAGGTAAATAAATAAGTCCTTGTATCTTTCTCCATTGGGATGTATTCTGATCAAGTACTTTGTGATTTTGTACCTATATATGCTAGTCATTTATTGCTTGATCGACTTTGGCAATATGAGAGAAGAGTGTTACATGATGGTTTTAAGAATAGGCACTCATTTACTATAAGAGATCAAAAATTTGTTCTTGCTCCATTAGCGCCAAAGGAGGTCTATGAGGACCATATGTAATTAAAAAAGAGTATGGATGCAATGCAACAAAGAATGGTCGAAAAACTTCAAGAAAAGCGAGATGATACAAAAATTAAGGGGAGGGCCGAGAACCTTGCAAAAGGGGAGTAGAAATTTAAATCAAAAGTAAAGAGAGAAAGTGAGGCTAAGAGTGAGAGAAGAAAAATAGGGAAAGAGGCCTCAAAAGGAATTCAATTAAAAGGCCCAAATGAGAGAGAGGGTAGAAAGAAACAAAACTTCTATGCAAAAATGAGAGATGTAAGGGTTACTT
>JAOQMP010000208.1:23557691-23570439 GCA_027563575.1 Erythroxylum pedicellare | reverse complement strand
AATTGAGTGATACTTCTACTCTTAGATCACATTGTATATAGTTGCTAGTTTTCTTATTGTTTCCTCTTTTATTGAAAGAAAAAGAAATTAACAGAAGAAAAGAGGAAAAGAAATGAAAAGAATAAGGAATAATGTTTTGGTAGCATCAATAGGTGCAGAATAGTAGTTTATTTTCATTTGTATCTCATAAATATGTTCTTTTATCCCTTTGTTCACTTATTACTTTATGAATGCTTATGTTAAAACCTTTACCCTTTTTAACCCACCTTAACCTTTACCACATTACATCCCAAAACAAGTCCTTTTGATCTATTTATGCATGTAATCATTGTAGAGGAGAATTGGTGTATTAGAAAGCCTATGGTAGTGTAGTTTCCTATAAGGAGCTTGAGCGAAACTCTAACCATCAAACACTTGAGAGAAATGAGTGAAATTGTGAGGAAGATTCATTGTACATTTATACTTATTTTTGAGTGATGGTGTCATAAATTGAGTTTGCTTATGTACACTAATGAAAAGTAGTCATGATATATGTAATAGCTTGACATTTGAGTTGGCCAAACTTTAAGGGATTGCATGATTTGATCTTTATGATGGAATTGATTGGTTGTGTTTGATTTTGCTTGAGGACAACCAAAGATTTAAGTGTGGTGAAGTTGATAGTTATGCATTAGTATGTGTTTTTCTAAGTATTTGGCATGTGTTTCTTGCATAATAGGTTAACATTATTGTCTTTTAGGACTTCTTTTGTGTGTTTTTACTTAGTTTGATCTTCATGGTTGTTCTGTTGTGTTTGATGTTGGTTTAGGGTAAGAATTGATCATTTAAGTGTAGGAATGGAAGGTCGACACCTTTGTGATTGAGCTAAAGACCAAGAGAAGAGAAGAGAAGTTGAGCTGCTGAAGAATAAGAACCAAAATCTATGAAGCAAATTTGTCACATTAACCCACGATAGTGGGAAGCATAAGGATAATTCCTACAATCGTGGATGCTTAGCCCGAGGAGTCACGTAAGTTTCACTTATTTTTTATGATATATAATGTCACAAATCCCTAAGGCTGAAGAGAGTCGTGGAAACTAGCCTTCGAGAGTTGAAAGAAAGATTGAGAGCCTAGAGATAGGTAGAGAATCAACATTTTCATTCCCAATTGAGCAAAGAGTATTCTGTCATCCAGATTTTCTAGATTCAGGCAAAGAAGTGGAGGAAGTCACCCCGTCTAGTTCTTATTTCGATTATGTTTCTCTTCTAGCACGTTTATCATGGATTGTTTGGTTGTTGGCGATGTTAATGACATTATGATTGGATAAAATAATTTTTTAAGGTTTGTTGTCTGAGCTATTTGTCAACCTTCAGTGGTTGATTCAATAATACAAATGTTTTTGTTATTATTGAGCTCAAACCTTGCAATAAATTGAGAGAGTGAGTTTGGTAATCTATGTTAAATGTATAACGAGAGTTGACATATAATAGACCTATAAATAATAAGTTGTCGATTTATTAGGAAGAGAGTTCAATATATTGATACACTTCCTATAGGATAGCTTCATATCTAGTTGAATGTTTAGGAAAAGCTTTTCATATTGGGAGATCCCCAAGTTAATCCTAATTTATTTAACTAGTGACATTTAGTTACAGCTTAAGAGAGGGTATCTAAAACTTTAGCAAATTTTGGGCCAATCATAAATTGAATCAATTAACTATAGGGGAGCAAATTGGGATAATGACAAGTCCTAATTCTTAATCTTGATTTTCTTTAGGTTTTAGTTTACGATTTTAGTTTAGGTTGCATTGTTTCCTTTTACCTTTAGTTTGTCTTTATTTTACTTATCTTTTTAAATTTTATTCAATCGGTTTCTTAAACAAAGAACAACTTGAATTTAATGGTACCTAAGCACAATCCTTGTGGGATCGATATCTACTTTTTACTACAAGTTACGACCCTTATACTTACAGTTTTGAGCATAAAACTAGTAGTTTTGTTTGCATTCAACAAACTCCATCTTTTTATACAATGTATAAGGCATCATACTGATACTAGCTCTTAAATCCACAAATTCCTTATCTATTCTAACACTACCAATAATGCATGGGATGTAGAAATCTCCCAAATTATCTTGCTTTTGTGGTACTGCTATCACTTCAATGGAGTTCTTTGTGCTTAGCAATTCATTAATACAACTTCCATTTTATAAATTTGTTCAGAATGAATCGCAATTTTAATTGCTCCATTATATCCAAAACTTCATTCAATTTAGCTTTATTTGATTTCCTCATTACATGAATAGGGTATGGAATCGGAGGTTGATATCTCTTGATTTCAATCAGGTTATATTTAACTTATGGGGAACTTTCATTGGTTTCTTGCCTTCCTTCTTCTCCATCATCTTTAACTTGATTGGGCTTATCTTTAGCATCTAGGCTACGAGTACCATTATCCTTTCCTTCAAATTTTTCTCAGTGTTGCTAGGAAGGGTTCTTGCACTTCGTGTCGACAACGCGTCTATTAATTGGCTCATTTGGACTTCTAGATTATGTATGGAGGAGGTGTGATTCTTTGTCACTTGTTCAGATTTTCCTTTTACCCTCTTGTGGGGGTCTTCCATGACCCCAATCTTTTCTAAAATCTTATCTAGCTTAGAGTCCACTTAATTTGGTTTCTCCTGTAGGAAACCAGGTGGCCCTTGAGGTCGAAATTGACCTCCTGCAATGTTTGACCAAAAGATGCTTGGGTGATTCTTCCACCTAGGGTTATATGTGTTGGAGTAAGGGTTGTTACCTCCTCCTCTACTGAATTGCAGTCCTATATAGTTAACTTAATCTAATTCATGGTTTATCATTAGAAAATAGTCAATAGTGTCGTGGTTATCCTATCCATATAATTCACCTTCATTTATGCTTCAAATCCCAACTTAAATCATCTATACAATAGTCCATAGACTATCATTTTCGTATATGTAAAAATAGACTAGAAAAGTATCCATTCATTCTCCATTTTCTATCACATCTTCAACATCAACATCATACACAATCTACCGTAATTCAGTCATCATAATCTTTATATTATAACAAATCATAAAGAACAACACTTTACTTACTTATGTAGCTTCTAATTCTAGCTCAGTTCATCAAGTTAACCTAGCCCTCCATACATGCAAGACCATCACAAATTGAAGGTGGGATTAAATGACTTTCCGTTATAATAAAACAACAACAATAAGCTAGTTCCCTAGCTATTTTAGGAAGGTATAAGTTGGGATTTGGAGTGGTAATTCAGCATAGCTTCAAAAAAAACATAAGAAGGGGAGATAGAAGAAAGTTTTGGTGGTGAGAGATGAGAAGAGAAGAAGAATGAGCTAGACTAAAATAGCATTACAGAAACATTACTTCTAGGGTGCTAGGTGTCGTCCAATTAATATGCCATATGTCTAAAGCCATGCCCTTCATTTATCATGCAAATGTGTTGCCATATGTCATCAATAAAGCTAGGTCATATGTCAAGTAATCACAGCTGCCAATTGTCATGAACTTACTAATCCATTTGTCACACAATGATAAATTCCAAATGTCACTCAATTATAGGCTTAAGCATTCTAATTTCCATGTATCAATTTTTCTTGCCACTTGGCATTTTTCCTAGACCAAGTGTACATTTAATTCCTCAATTTTCAAATTATATCAATTAATTCCAAATTCACTACTTGTAATCAATCAAAACAAAAATCAACGCATAAATGATTCACAATTGATATCATGAATGTTTTAATCTTTTCATACCCTGGAATAAGTCAATTGAGTGAATATGCATTCGTTCCAAAGTGTACAACATCATAATTCATAATTCATAATTCATGTATTTATGCTAATGATATGTATGTGAATGAAATGCATTTCATGAATTCCCAAAGACAACTAAAATTCTAACCCTCAATTTGGAGGACGGATTAGGGAAAACAACTTAAGCATGATGCTAGGGACAATGAAGGGTAAAAACTACACAAGGCGACGGATCCTTATCGATTACCAATTACATATCCAAGGTTCCTTAAGGAATTGAAATAAAATGAGTAGTTTTCCTATCTATATAGCATACTTTCTAAGGTCAATGTTAATCTTCCCTTGTTAGATGTCATTAGGAACATTCCAACTTATTTCAATTTCTTTAAGGAACTAAGCACTAAGTGTTGGAGTTATGTAAATATAGTGCCATGGAAAGCAAGTGTATTTATATGTAACTTTATCTTCTTTAGTTATAGTTTTGTAATAGAAATATTTATTATTAATAAAACAAAAGAGTTTGGTTTTATTTGTGGGAGCATTATATATTTAGTCAAAAGGTACCAAGACTCATTTGTAAGTAACATACATATACATGGAGATGTATGGGAAACGTGTATATTATTAAAATATAAATTAATGTATTAACAGTTGAATAATTAAGTTAGTCGCTTGACTATGGTTTAGATTGTAGTGTTGTGATTTATCTCCATGTAAGTAATGGAGTTTACTTCAAGGAAATGATAATTTACATATCATGATAGTAGTTGACTATTGATAATGACACTATTAAATAAATCTAGAATCAAGTAAGAGTAAAATGGGTCGTTACTTTAATCTTAAAGCATACAACTTAAGCATTCGTTTATTATGGACCACAATCTTAATGAGTGGTGAACTTTTATGTGTTTTATTATAATTCTTAATATGATCACAATGGATTTTTACCGAGTATTAATCCAATGTCTGTATGTTGGAATTATTAATTGAAACTTGTATAAGGGAACATTCACTCAAATAAAGAGTTTATAGTGATATCATCACTTCCAGATGTTTTAAAGAGATTTGGTGATTAAACTGGCGCCAGTAGTTTGTTGGACTAGCTACCCATCAAGTCTTAATAACAAGATGAGATCTTGTTTATTAATTACCATACAAAGTAAAACGAGACATATAGAAGGAAAAACCAACATAAGGGTAAAACGGTAATTTTACCCATTATTATGCGGAAGGCTATAATAAGGTTCTAAATAGGGTTTACAGTTGGACATAAAATATGTGTTTTCATAATATTTAACAATTCAAGTTCAAGTAACTGTCTTTGGTGGAATGACATTTAGTTAATAAGCTAGAATTAATTCTAATAAGATTAAATTAATTATAGGCTTATTAGAGCTTAAATTATCAAAGTCCAACAAGATTCCCCACTTGGCTTCAAGAAAGGTTATCAAGCAAAATGAGAAATATAAATGGAGGATTTAGAAGCTCATAATTGAATGTTGATCTTGCACTAATAAATGGTTTATTAGAAGCCCAAATGTTCATTTAGAAATGGGTTAGACTTTGGTTTAATGTAATTGATTAGATTAATTATATTAAAACAAATTTTTTAAGAATTAAAGTAGAAATTTTAGTTTTATTAGGGTTGAATGTGCAGCAGCACATTTGACATTAAAATGCTAAATAAAGATGGTCTTTATTATGGTTTATCATCACTAAATGGATTTATTAACTTACCATTAAATTGTTTAATGGTTATCTTTTAATGTCAGATTATAACCTATTAACATTCATTGGATTAAAGAAGAAAGATGTACATTGGATGGACCATCTTCCTTCTTACATCATCAAAAACCGAAAGTAACATGTTAATATTAGGTGATTGGACCTTTCATATAGCCATCTTAAAATAAATTAGAAGAGTCTCATTTAGTGGCTTCTTTATGTTTGATTAAAGAAAGGTGTGGTGTATTGGATGCTTCCCCTCTTCTCTCTTATCATGAATAACTGAAATTAGGAGTGCAAGAAAAGGGTTTTGCATTATTTTGACCAACTCTCTCCTCTCACCTATGCATGGCCAAAGCTTAGTATGAGAAGTGCCTCATTGTTTCCTTCTTTCTTCTAAGAAATACTACTCTAAAGTGTTTTTTCTCCTTTCCCACCAAAGGATTTTGTTAACCAAGTTGACCTAGGAGAACAAGAGATAAATCAAATTGGTTGAGGATACAACAACAAGGAAAAGATAGATTGAGAAAGCAAAGGCTTTGGATACAAGAAGAAGTAGAGGATAGCACAACAAGGAATTAAAGCTGTAGTAAAAGAGTCGATAATACTCTTCATCTTGTTCATGTCTATTATTATCCTTATACCATATCATGTATAGATTGGCATAATGATTTGGATATATATTGCTTTCGCTACAAATAAGATTTCTAAAAAGTTTTGAAATCTACCAATTTTCTAAGTATGCTTTCTTTTTCCGATCCAACATTATAGCCTAGTGATTAAGTGACAAATGGACTAGTTATGGATTTATAATTAGTAACGTAAGAGGAAGACACATGACTTGGCTCTCCATTTGACAAGTGGTAAGACATGTGTCCCACCTCTCCACCATGCATTTGTAACCCACAAATTTCACACTTAAAAGGCCATCTTTCTTTATGTTTTTGTTCTTATGTCCTCTCCTTCATCTCCTCACAAACGACAACTCTTATCTTGAGTTTTATCAATTTTCGCAGCCTTCATCATATATTTAGAATCCCTTCTCATTCAATCTTGCTCTTAAAGTATGCTTGAATTTTAGAGAGGCTTGCTTAGCTTGTTAATTGAGGAGACTGGGTTGAGCAAGTAAGTAATTGATTGCCTTATTATGTTATATATGAGCATAACATGCTCAGAGATCCATTAAGGGTGAAGATGAATTGCATATAGGGTTGATGATGAGATGTGCTTGAAACTTGAAGAGTGAATTGGTTTTATTGTAAATGTTTGGAAACCCTAAGTCATAGATTGTGTTAGGGGTGAATTGATGAGGAATTAAAGTGTTTTAAAGGTATAAATTTAGGTGACATTGATGAACTATCATAAGGTGTCAAAATTTGGAAGAAAAGTTAAAGAGATGAAGGTGAAATTTTCGTTTCATCTATCCCATGATCATAGGAATTGTATGGTTTCTTTCCACGATCATGGAAATGCTTGGCAGAGAGGAAAATTATGTTTTGTGTTCTTGTTGAATCATATAAGGATATTACACTATACGTCGGTGCTTTTAGACTTTATTAGGGCCTAAAATGAACTTAGTTGATGTTGAATCAATTAGTTAAGTGTTTGATGAATTTATGTTGAGAATTGATATTATAACTTAAGGATTGATTGTTTGATGTCAATGTAGATGAAATTGAGAAGTATGAGTTGTTAATCATATAAATATGTCTTTATAAATGCAAATTTTACTCAAAGGATATAGGTAATGCATTAGGTATGAGTGAATGAGAATTGGGAAATTTTGCAAATATAATGCTAGAAAAGGATTCATGAATATATGATTGATGAATTGAGAGTAACCAAACTTACTTAAAGCATAACCTAATTGTAAAAACAAGATATATACAAGCTATGATGAATGAATAACATATGAATAAGGTTACATACTTGGGATAGTCAATTGAGCATGCATTAAACATGACACATCTACAAGCATATGATTAAGTATTCATTTTATTACATAAGTTAATGATGTGTAAATATATGTGTATTGCATGATATAGACACTCAAATGGATCATCAGCATCCAGATATTGTCGGATCGTTAAGATAATAGCTTATTAGAGCATATTGTGGGTAACCTACATGTGTGACCTCAATTTAGAAATGTGTTCTGTTTATAATGTTTTGATTAAACTTGATCTTTCTGTATTGATTCAATATTGATATAATTATGACATTGATGACTCTAGACAATTGATTGTTCAAGAAATTTGATATTCAGGACTATATTAGGAGTGTTGTTAATTGAATGTGAATAAGGAAAATGAATTCTCAACTATATGTTGAATGTCGTGCATAGATCCAACGAATTGTGGTAATTGAATATCTTTCTTGACTGAAAGTGATTAATGATATATTATGTTAAAATGTTGCACTTCATTACATGAATATGCATGTTCATATAAAGGAGTTGTGACTAGAGCAGACAATGTGAAAGGAGCTTTAAGCTAAAAAATGTGTACACAAAGCCACAAGCACAATGATTAAAGAGCACGGTATCCATAATAGGTAAGGGACAATATTTCAAATGAGCTAGGGATCTGCAACAGATATAGGACAATTTAATAAGCGCTTGATCACAAGAAAAATAAAAATGGAAGTGCAGTCTCATGTGTATTTGCATATACATATACTTATATATATTCTGAAAATGATTGGAAAGAACCATTAATTTGAGTTAAATAGTGATATGAAATACTTGTGTATCTATCGACGATATGAATGCTTAAGATGAGTGATGTGATAAGTGAGAATTGATTTTGAACAATGTGATATATTCTTGAAATTGGTTCTATACTCATGATATTTGTGTTTTGACATGAGTAAGCACATCGTTGATGGTTCACTCATTGAGTTTACAAACTTATTAAAATTGCAACATTGATTGCCAGGTACTGGGGTAACTTAGGTTTTAAGGTAATCTAGTAGCAACCTAGTATTATCTATTTTGGAACCAAGAATGGCTCAAAGGTCCAGTCAGATAATTCTGAAGCATCTAGTCAGATTATTTTGGTCTAGTAGACAGTTTTGTGTTGTGCACATTGTATAAAGTTGTGAACTTTCACATGTTATATATATATTATAAACATGAATTTTCAGTGTAATGAATATTTATGTTTGTGATTCAAATGCAAAGAATCTAGGATGCTTGTTAATGTAAATACATGATTTATAGAATGTAATGACAATTAAAAAAAACTTATGACCATGAATGAAATGAGGAAACCTAGTTCTTTGAAACACTTATTTTCTATATGATGCCATGATAAGATGATGTGATTGCTCTAATATACCTCTTCTATGGGATATGTGCTCGGATATTCTCTAGAATGCCAATATATGCTCTACAGGTGTGGTTTGTTACAATTTTCAAAGCATGGTTTAGCATCCCTAGGGACATATGGGAGTAGTTTAACATGATATCTAGTGAGAGATTAGTATAGTAATGATAATTTTCATCTCTTATAAGTCATCCATCATAAGAGACCGTGAAGTTAGTTCAGAAATTTTGGTATTTAGAATCATATTAAGCATAAACATTCAATTGTTTCATGTGCATTTTGTATTCTGTAATAAGCTAATGGTGTGGCTTTTGATATTTAAATAAAGTTTTTCAAACTCTTTTTTTTAGTAATGGAATGATGAACTAAAGAAGTTTCGTTTGTGTATGTTCATAGTTAACTTCTTTGTTAAAATGGTTGTGTTGAAAGAATTGTATAAATGTATGTATGTTTTCTGTTGAATGTTGGTGGTCTGGGTTTTATCCGAAAGTTTTGCCGCGGCGAGGCCCATAGTACGCCGCAACGAACCTTTCCTAAATGGTTTCCGTGTTAAAAATTGGGGGACTTTGCCACGGCGAGGCCAGACTTTTACTGCAATGTATTTTTCCTAAAGGGTCATTTTGCTTGACCTTTATACTTTGCTGCGGCGAACCTGCTACTATTGAAGCTAAATTTTTTCCAAAGTTTGAAACTTTTAGGGAAATTAGAGCCTCGTAATAGGTACTGTGACCCAGGCACCAACATTGTTTGGTATTAGAGAGATAGTTGGACTCTGAAAACAAGGTCCAACATCTTGTAGTATCAGAGCTTAGAGTTTTAAGGATTCCTAGGCTTAGAATGCATAGAAGTATAAATTGTTATGGTGTGTAATAAATCGTTTGCTTTGTCGAATTCATTGAATGCATTAAGTGACACGCATATCATGCATACATGTAGGAAATAGGATTTAAAATGAAAGTGAGCTAAAACATAATGTCTTATTAAAGGAGTAAAATGCCACCTCGGAAAAGAACATGAGGAGTTTTGCAAGGATTTGCTGCACCTAATTCCTCACCGTTAAAGGAGGGTATTGATGAGTATAGAATCCCAGTAATTGCAAATGCATAAATCACATGTGTAAAATTTCGTTAAGAGTTTGGGCTATCAGAAACAGTGAGAAGAATGGTGTTTTGTTAGAGAGTAAGATAAGGAAAGTTATGGATATTTAGGAATAAGAAATATTACGTAGTCTGATATGTTAGACATAGATTCAGTATTTATGGTTATGTAAGCAAATATGGTAATAAGATTTTATTGAGGATATGCACTTGAATTGATATGGATGTGAAACCATTTTCATGAATTTTCTAAAAAAAATAGAGATAGGGGTGGAACTGACAAGATTTAAGGTGTACAAGCAAAATGTAATTGAAAAGTTGAACTTAGAATTTATGATCTAGTATATGATTGTGCTAGTGAATTAAGATCCAAATTTCAAGATGGCTATACGTCTATAATTCTAAATTGATTAAGAATGTACCTATGGAAAATGAAACAAGTGATAGTGATATATGTAGAAGTTCTCAAGGTTATGTTGACCTGTTATTATGAGTGCATATCCGATAATGTGGTTACATTGGTGAATAATGTGATTGAGTACATACGAGATCTATATTTGGATACGGTATAGCAAATAATTTATGATCCCTATAGTTAAAATTATAAGATGAATTAGAGTAATGCGATAGAAGTAAAGAATTAAGCTGAAAAGGTAACTATTATGGAGAAGTAATTTTTGAATAGTCATAGAATATTCAGAGGTTGCTCAGAATCAATTGTGATTGATGTATCATTAGCATAAGATATGAATTGGTGACCTGCCGAAATTAATTTATAAATAAGATGTAATGATCTTGATGGTATATACCAAAATAAAAGAATAAACGAATATGCCTCTTATTTCATTGAGTTTAATATAAGGAATACTTTGATCATGTAAAGAGTGAAAAAAATTGAAATTATTGAAATATCATGAACAGTTGAAATTGATCTTATTAAGGTATTAAGAATGGCTGAAACAGCAATGATGAATATAGTTGATTGATAAAGATTGCATGAACAGTATAGATGATAGTAGCAAGACATCTTCTTTCGAAGGAGAATTTCATTGAATTAGGTTAAGAAGATCAGATAGTTTATATTAAGGATGATCAATAAAAAAAAACAAATCAGAAATGAATATGTAATGATTCAAAAGTAAATATTGGAGTCGTATCCCTAACAAAGACTCAAGCATAAGAGGTAGGACATATTGCTGAGAATGTATCTATTTTATTTGATGTAAAGTATCCAACTATGAATGGATTCCTAAATTTGAGGAGACATTAATTGCTGATATGAAAAGTATATAGATCCATATTATATTCGATGCGAATATGCACAAAAGATATAACGTAGATTTTGATGAATGTGTTACCAACACCGAAAGTTAAGTTTGCAAATAAAATGGAAATGTGTGGAGAAATTAGTATCAATGAGCAGACAGTAGAATAAGTCAATGTGAAATCAGAGGAAATTGAATGAATTGAGAAAATCACTCAAGAAAGGAAGTCAGTTGAGAAACTGAGAATAACAAGAGATAATGTTACCTCATTGAGGAATCAGTTACTTAAGGAATTACGAGAACTAATCAGGGGCACATGGAGTTGATAATAATTGTTTGAGTTAACAATCGCCCCCGTCAGTACTATGGTATCGAAGATTAAAACGATCTAAGCAAAATTTAATGATATATTAAACACATTCGAAAAGTTGAGAAGAATAGTTTGAATACTTGAGGAAAAACGTGAAATCGTATGAGAAATGAAAGTAAAGAGAATTTTGAGGAATTGTAACACCGATGTAAGTTATATCATTTAGATTTGGAAGTATGTAATATATATTGATGTTTCGCACTAGAGATTAGGAGGCAATCTAATGCAGCACAATAAAGTGATTTTGTATTCATAGGGACAATTAAGCTTCATGAGATGATTATTGGATATATGAATTGGAACTTGCTACAATAGTGATTGTTTTGAAAGTTGGAGACATTATAAGTACAGAAACATTTTGAAATATACAGATCATTTGATTTTGAGGTAAATATTGAGTTGAAAGAATTGAATACGAGATTGAGACAATAGATAGAGTTATTTGAAAGAATGTGATTGTACAAATGAGTACTATGCTGGTAAAGCTAGTGTAGTAATTAGATGCATTGAATAGGAAATTCAATAACAGTGTATCACAAATTTGGATATTGAGGTTATCAAATCTAGTGAAACAAAGAGTGCATAATGGAGTAAAAATTGGGGGCAAAATGAAACATTATTAGTTGCATTGAAAATTAGGATCAGTTTTACATAAACAAAGCCCAAATTGAGGATTCAGAAATTGTGAATCTTACTAAGAAGTTGGAAATGAATATGAATTTTGAGTTCGAATAGGAAAAATGATACTTTGTGATTGAAATAAAAAGTATGTGTACCAATGTTACGAAAATCGTATCGGACTTGGTACCGGATTGAGTTCTGGTACAGTACTGTACCGGTATCGGTTGATACCGGATATCGTTTTGGGTAATTTTTTAAATTTATAAAATAGTCCCTAAATTTTTTAAAAAATTACAAAATAGTCCATTGTCATATTATACAGTTGTACATTTTTAGTTTATATATATCTTTATTATATTCTATTTGTTTCTATATATAATAATTATCTAAATATAATAATTATCTAAATATAATAATTTATTGTAAAATAATGAAAATAATTCAAAATTTTGAATTATTTTTTAGAATTGTTGTTTTTTCACATTCCATTTCATTTTACATTTAATTAGACATAATCACAATTTTAATTTAATATATAAAATTAATTTAATAATTATTAATAAATATAA
>JAOQMP010000208.1:23538311-23554515 GCA_027563575.1 Erythroxylum pedicellare | reverse complement strand
ATAAGTTCGTTCCGAATTTCCTTTTGTGGTGAGGAATTCCTCCCTCGTGGGATGCGCATCCAGATGTCACGCAGGACTTCGGATCTGCGACTCACCGGGGTGGGGTTCCAACAATTATTATGATGAATATTCTACCTTATGTGGGACTCTTTAAAGATAAGGATTATTTTGGGATAAAAAATGCTAATCATGATATAATTTAATTGTAATCAAATCATCATATCTTGACTAAGATAAGATGTAGAGTTTTAGCGATTTTTGGACTCTTCTTGACAACCTATTTTGGTGACAATGGCTATCTAAGGTAGTTGGATTTTTGGAGATTCTATTGACTATTTTACAACTGTGGTTCTACTAGGTTTTATTTGATTTTCTAAGCTTATTGTATGTCGTTGTTGTGTGGAAAAACAACTAGTATATGGTGACTTGGCATCTGTAATTTTGGGAGATCTGGGGTTATCTTTTGTAGCTGATTTTATGGGTATTCAATCCAAATTTGTGAGATGTGTTTTCCCCTAGGTTGCACGATTTTCTAGGTTATCTTTTTTGTTGTTTCATGGCAAAAATCTCCAGTAGTTTTCATATGTTTTACAGCTCCATTGGTTTAACGTTTCGGTGATGAAATGTTTATTGTTTCGTTGAGTTTTCATCACTGCTGTGCATGAGATATCTCAGTGATATTATCAAAGGCTCACAACATATTTCTTAATGGACAACTTTATGATATTTCGTTGAAGAAGCTGAATTTTTAGGGTGGTTATTGTTTTTATCTCAAGTGTCTTCGTTTATGTCCTTTATTATTTCAATCACTTGAGTTGTTTATTTTCTTCTTTTTATTATCGAACATTATTGAGAAAATCCTCTGTTGAGATTAGCATGAAGTGGTCATATTATTTGGTGTGATTTACTTTCACGGGTTGTGAGGATGAGGGATAGTGTCAAGGGTAGGGTGAGTTGACTTTGTAATGCCTTGAGTAAAACTATTGCTGTTCTTTGGTGAAAGTGATTAAACTGGGTGAGGGTCCCGCAGACGTAGGTAAGGTATGTTGAACTACATTACTAAATCTCAAGTATTGGTTTGTTTATATCACATGTAATTTTTCTGTTTTTGTTTGTATTAGAAAATTAATAAATTGCTTATACAGTTGCTTTATCATGAAACCATAGATACAGTCCAAAGCAACTGCAACAGAACCATGTTTTTGCAATACTACATCTTTTTGGATTTTCAAGAAGGATCCTATATCTAGTAAAATGCCTCTGCTCACACTCAATTTAGTGCTAGTTTTTTGTTCCAATCATTCATCCATGTGTGGTTCTTACACATCGTCAGGAGTTTCAACTAACACATACTCATCACATACTTTCACCCATCATCAAGAATTGTCTCTAATTATCTCTTATTCTCAAAAGTGATTGCCATATTTATGAATGCATTCCAATTGTGCTTCGCTAAAGCTTATTACAAGTCTTTCACATTATTTTGAATACTATGTCAGTAAAAAATCGGTACTAAACAAAAAAGTATCGTACAAACTTTGGTATCGAAATGTATTGACCAATAATTAAAATACTAGTTAAATATTGATCAAGATTTTTATTTTAAAAAATTATAAGACTAAATTGACTAAACTTAAAATTTCTCCTATTTAACATAATAATTATCTATATATAAAAAGAAATATGATATAATTGTATAAAATTTATTTAATAAACAATAAATATTCAAATAAAATGTATTAGATAATTTTAATGTAATTAGACTTATACAAAGTAATTATAGATTAAATAACTAAATATATTAGTTTAACATAATTTAAATATTTTCAAATTTTAAATATTTCATATTTATCATATATATATACTTTTTAGTGCATACATGTGAAAATTATTATAATTAGAGATTTCTAGAGCTCCAAAATGCAATTCTAAAATTTATTTTATTAATTACATAAGCATAATCCTTAAAGCCCATCCTTGCATCTGTTATAGGAATATCAAGATACATAAAACGTAGTCGTTGCTTAGGGAAACTAGTAATGGTGGATAGAGTGGATTCTAGATTAGAGGCTTTAAAGAATAAGAATAAAGTGCTTTTGGAACAATTAACAGTAAGTCCATACATCCTACTAAATATCTTAAGGCCTTTCATAAGCACTAATATAGAAGTAGGATTAGTTTTAAATAGAAAAATGAGACCATTAGAAAAAAAACACAAATGAGTTAGTTCAAACCTTCTACATTTGGACTAAAATTTAAATCCCTTGGTACCTTTCACCACTTTCTGGATACTGAGGGTCTCCATTACTAATTACCAATCCAAATAGAGAAGGTGATATGGGATCACCTTGTCTAATCCCTTTGGAACTTTTAAAGGTGTTTGAAGGCCGACCATTTATTAGGAAATTGAACCAAGGTGAAGAAATGCATTGAGAAATCCACTGTATAAACAAATATGGAAAATTCATAACAATTAGAATGTTTTTGATGAACTCCCAATGCACACTATTATATGCCTTTTTTAGGTCAATTTTAATGCAACAATTGGCTCTCCCTTTTCTCTTGGAATATGATTTGATTAGTTCTTGTAGAATTAATACATTATCCCCAATTGATCTACCTAGAATATAAGTACCTTATAACTCTCCAATATGATTAGGAAGTACTTTTCTGAGCCTGTGAACTAATATCTTAGCGATCAACTTATAAATAGAATTGTAGTATGAAATGGATCAAAATTCAGAGACGCGTTTGTGTTCCCCACACTTGGGAACAAAAGTGATAAATGTTTTATTATAAACAGTCAAAAGGGAACCATTGTTTAAAAATTCTAGGATTGCTTCAGTCACTATGTTTCTTGTGAGTGGCCAAGTCTTTACAAAGAAATTCACGTTGAATCTATTAAGAATAGGGGCTTTGTTAGGGTGCAGGGATTTCAGTGATTCTTCAATCTTCTTAAGATTAACAGGTTGGATAAGAAGATCAGCCTCTTAAGAAGATAAAACACTTTGTAAACCTTACTAAGGAAGAGGACTAGATGAGTTAGCACCAAATTGTTTGTTCATCAAGTCAAAAAAGTAGTTAAAAGCCCCTTCTAGCAACTCATCTTAGGAATTCATTTGAACATCATCAAGCTCAAGTAAGGCAATTTTATTAACAACCTTCCTAACAATGATAGATCTGTGAAAGATAGTAGTTTTTCTATCCTCATTTTTTATCCACTAAAGTCTTAATCTCTACTTCATAAGAGAGTATTTAAACCATAGAGCTTTGGAGTAATTATAGAAAGCCACTTTCTCCATTTCCAACAATTGGATAGATCCAGGATGTTATAAACTTATTGTTAAAAGTTATCTAAACTATACTTAGTTGTATTCAACAGATGGTGTGTATCACCAATGTTGTTTTTGAATAATATCTTCATTTCCAACTTAATGAACCTTAATTTTCTAATAGAATGTATTGCTTTGCTCTAGTAAACCTTGTTCTCTGCGCCCTCCATATAACATCTTCAAAACCTACTAGCTCAATCAGAAAATGGTTGAATCTATAAGGCTTTTTGGGATTAAAAGCACAAGTCTAAGTAATGACAGGTAAGTGATTAGATAAACTACTACCAAGATAGGTAGAAAAGAAAATTAGAAACTCCACCATCCATTATATATTTGCAAGGCTATGATCAAGCTTTTTTTTTAATAAAATTAACCCCAAGTTGTTTATTGCTCTAAGTTAGATAATTACCTCCAGCTGGAATGTTAATAAGCTGAGCTTCTTCAACACACTTCCTAAACTCTCTGCAATGAATTTCCATAGAACTAGCACATGCACCTTCTTCCAACTTAAGAATGGAATTAAAATCCCCCGTGATTATCTAGGGAGTGTTAATGGTGGATGCTAGGTCCTTAATCTAATTCCAGATAAAAGCTCTCTAATAACAAGTGTTGAATGTATACACTAAGGAAATGTAGAAAGATTGATGAGAATACTTATATGATATCTCTAGATTGATCAATTATTCAAAGATGAATGTAGGATAGGTAGAAACCATAGTAGAGTTATAGAAGATTACTAATTTAGCACTAAGATGAGCATTGTGGTTAGTGATCTCTCTTCAAACAGCTGGAAAATACTTGAGTATGCTATCATTTCCCTTTTTAATTCTAGTAAGAGTATTGGCTCCCCTACATTACAAGAGAGGATTTTCATTATGCAGGCTCATGCTTAGAGTCTTCTTCTTTCTATTAAATCTTCTCTTAGTGATTATTTCAAAACTTTGGTTTACATTCCCTGGTTGATTAGCAGCAACTATTGGAATCCCAGGAATAGGCTGATTAGATATTATCTTAGAACTTCTATGTGATCCATCCTCAATATTTGGCATCATAGCTGCTTTGACAACACATTTGAATCTAAAAGACCAATCTCTCCCGTTAAACTTCCTATGATGGAAATTTCATTATTGAATTTATTCCCTTCCCTACTCCTAGTGTTGACTCCCTCTATAGGATTAATACTTGTTAGTGATCTTTCCTAATGGACTAATAGTATAGATGTTTGTACAACACAATTTAAAACTGAAGGATCAAACTCTCTTATTACACATTCTGCATTATTAATATCATTATGGAATTTGTTCCTTTCATTGCTACTACTTCTATTAATCTTTATAGGGATATTATTGTTTCCACTGGATCACAATTGCCTTGTTCTATATGTTGCCCATTTCCCATCAACTTTTAATAATGACCTCAAGAAATACTCTACCTGTGAGCCTCTAAGCTTTCTTGATAGCAAGGTGAGGTTTCTAAGCATAGGAGACTCTCAATTACTCTTTAACAGGTTGGAGATCCTCATTGAGTCTAATTAAAGGTGTAACTTCAGGTAACTCAGACATTGAAGTGATTAAAAAACACATTTTTACAAAATTCACCCTCGTATCTCAGTAGTAGCTTGGTTCATCAATATAGGCTTACCAATATAACTTCCTAGGTGGCTAAGTCCACTTATTGTCCAATACTCCAAAGAGACTTCGTAGATATATATCCATATGGGGATATTCTCTTTTTTAGCTCTTTTAGCTTTAGTCCTAGCCTCCATAGCTGGAGAAGTAAAGACTTGTTACGGGCATGGTATGGACTAACTTAAATAATCTTCTTAGCATTTTCAAGTGTAGCAAATTTAAAGACAAAAACATCCTCATTATTAGTAAATGCATCCAGTAATCCATGTTGTTTCTAATTATATAGAGCCCACTACTTCATAACAAGGAATGCAATCCTTCTATCTAAAAAAATCCAAGGATGGTGGAGTTCCATCTACTTGCACCTGCCTTTAGAATATTTAATGGTGGAGAGACTATTCTCTAGTTAGCTACCTCACTTGGTGGGAAATAATTCAACTTAAACTTAGTTCTTGGGTCTCCAGTAATCCAAGATTTTTGAATGGCTTGGGTCAAATCTACATTATGTTCAATATTTAAAGAAGAATCAGTAATGTCCTTGGTAATAGTAGGTTCAGTAGGTTGAGGGATGTTAGTGTTTAATGGTAGGAAGTTACTATCCATTAATCAAAAGCAAGACCTGAAAGATAATAAGGTTTCTACAAGGAACCCTTAAGAGAAAAGAACTCCAGCAGAAGAAGGAAGTAGACAATAGCCCAATGATTAAAAAGGAGAAGTAAAGATGAAGTGTTTAAATAGAATTTGAGAGGGTTTGATTAATTTGCAAGAAGGTTATAAGAAGTAGAAGTCAAGTAAGTCAATTAGAGAATTAAAAAGCAGTTAATGAAGATGAAATGGAGATAAGGAGAGTTAGGCATTATTAGGAAGAATTGTGCATGAACAATAAGGATCAAGCAGTTCATACGAAGAATGCGAAGTGGAGCAAATTTTGGCACTTTTATGGACTTTTCAAATTAGTCAGGAATTCACTTGATTCAAATCTCATAATTTTAATTACATCATCATTTTGATTTACTTTATTTATGCTTCTTCTTTTCTTTCATTAGAAAAAGAAACTTAAAGATGAGATTCTCTTTTTATGATCCTTCTCCTCCATATTGCAACATGAATCAACTAATTTACTTTCCATAAAAGTGGTTAAAATCCTATGTAACTATTCCTTCAACTTTAAGAACTCAAAATTATCAGGGAAATCGATAGAAAGAAGGGTAAAAGTGGTTTGTAACAAGGTTCATATGCAATGAAAGAAAGGTAAAGTCTCAAATTGTTTCTCTAAGGGTAAAAATTGAGGTAGGCTTTTATAGGTCAAAATGGTTATACCTACATGCCTCTATCATCTTCATGTATAAATTTACCAAAATTTTGGTCTTAAAATTTATACAAAAGAAAATTCTAGCATAAACAAGTCATATTTGATAACACACAAAAAAGAAAAATGTATAAACACAAATTTAATGAATTGCTCATAGACTTAAAGCTTATATAGGTATCAAAATGTATTAAGTCTTGCTTATTTTCAATCAATAAAATCAGTGAGATACTTTAAATAATTTATTAAAGAAAACACTAGTAATACTTGTCTCTCTCATACATTAAAACTTATATGAAAAATAAATCCTATTGAGGATTATTTCTAAATAGTAAAAAATTAAGGTTGCCACAAGGAATAATCAATATATGAATCATAATACTTAAGAGTCCAAGAACAAATCACATATTTCACCAAATAAAAACAAAGACTTATTATAAAATGTTGTATATACTAATTGTCCCCCACACCTAAATCTAACATATTCTCTAGAGTATGCATAATATGCTCACAACAAAATTAACTAATATAAAATAAGTGAAAGATTAGAACACTCCCTTAGTTGTGAGCATTTAAGCTAATACACTACAGTGTAGGTAGACATGGAGAAGTCACCACCATAATTGAAGCAAAAAATCCAAATTCTCTCCATTTTAGAAACTTTATGCTCCTACCTGCCCAGTCGAAGATGATACTCATGTCAAATTGGTATTCCTAGAAGATACAATGGTTGTCGAACATCTGAATCCTCAAGTTGATGTGGTGGAGAACTTCCTTAAGGGGAATCACCTATCACATAATAAAATTGCCTCATTTATTTCTTAATCAACCTCATGTTGCTCAAACAAGCACTGCACAAAGATTTTATCTCACAAGCTACATACATATCCATGTTACCAATATCAATCAAGTTAAGATTAATAGCCAATTAAGTAATCAAAGAACCAAGATATAAATTCTTGTTGACTGATAAAACAATGTTAAATAGCTTGGTTAACCAAGAACCTAAATAAAGAATAATTTAGCTTTAGTATATGTACAAGATGTAGCCTTCTTCCTTGAATAATTAAAACTAAGAAATATATGTAAATAACCCATTCAAGTTCTTTAATACAACTTCCTTTAGACTAGCTTGGATGGCACAAAAGCTTGTCAGAAGAAATTTATTTCTAAAATAAAGGATCAAAATCACTATAATTCACAACAAATTTGATATATTGGATATAGTTGACGTATTCATAAATTATAAACCTTAATGTCAAACTAAATTTAATGATACTCTATATAAATTCTTTACCCATTAATCCACATTTCACCACATTAGGACTATGTAAAGTGATATTATTAGTTTTATCAAATCTAAAGGTAATATGAAACTCACTAGTTAATTCAATAAATATTGACATCTATTTCGCACAATTTTCTCCAACTCATATCATTAATCAAAGCATCAAAATTTTCCTTAATATTCAACTCCTCTAAATAAGGGTAATGCACATGCTTACCTAGATTGATTTGTTGGGTTTCAAAAGCTGCATACCTCTACTTCCTCTCTTTAGAATTGAAGGTAAGATGTTCGCAAAGGTTCGACTTAGATGATGGCAAAATAGACGTATATTTGGCCATTCTAGCATGCTTTTGATTGGTATTAGTGGTCTGTCTAGTGTCTAAAAGGTTTTGTCAATTAAATTCATCATAGATTTAGTGTTTGCCACTATTTTATTAATACCCTTTGTCCTCCTCATTACTATGACAATTGTGAATAAAGAAACTAATCTTAGACAATAACTAGAGCAACTAGTTAATAATTAAAACAATTGTAACTAAACTTAACAAATAAAATAAAATAAAATAATTTTAACTAAGAAAATAACTAAGAAAAAAATAAAGAGAACTAAAATGGAAGTAGACAACTTGATAAAAAATAAATCCATTTCGACAAGAACTAATAAAAACTAACAAAAAATTGAAAAATAGATGGAAAGAAATCGCTGATGACAGTTGATTAGAGATGAAAATTAGGAGGCAACAGTTGAAAGCAGGATGCATGGAAGATATGTAGAAGACTTGTGAAAGATGACTACTGCTAAGGGAAGTTGGCGGTTCGAAGGTCAATTTGGTTAGAAGTCATGGCAACTAGAAGCGGACAACAACTGGAAACTATGGACATGCCAAATGAACATGTAAGAGTGACTGTTGGGAGCTAATAGATAGAGTGTGATGGTGTAGAGCTGACGAACGACTGGGAGCAAGACAGCTTGTGGAGGACAACGATGTGGTTGTGGAAATATGGAGCAATGTCATGCTTACGGAAAAAAAAATGGGTATACTAGGAGCTGAAGGAAGAAAAAAAGAATAAAGTTAGAGGTTTTTTTTGTTTTGTTATCTTAATGAAATAAAATTTATAAAAACATAATGTTTAATTAATTTATTATTTTTTAAAAATATTTTCTTTATTTCTTTCAACTAAAATAGACTACTAATATTTATAAGTTATTTATTTTAATAATCTAGAACTTAAAGGATCTTATACCAAAAACTCAAGTTGTATAAGACACCATCTTGCCTTATTCATTTCAGCAATATGGAATTAAAGGGTTGATATCCTAAACCTAAGTTATATAGTACGTGATCTCGCTTTATGAACTTTGATAGTCTAGAACTTAAGTTTTGTTATTTTAAAAGTTGAGTTACACAAAGGTGTTATATTGCTTTGTGAAAGTTTTTAGTCTACTTAAAAGGTCAAATTTCTCACCTAAACCAACAAAATATGGACATAAAGGCAAGCAAATAAAACCTGTAAATAACTAAAACATAACCAATAAAAATTATAATATTTTGGTTGCCTCTCAAATAACAAAAATGTTTAATGTTGTTATGCTTAACAAAAAAATTTCTTCTTGATTTCCTTATTATTGAGGTATTGCTAAATCCATATCCATCAAACTTGAGACTGTCATATTCTTATAAAATAGTTTTAATTTTTGTCCATTCACCTTAAAGATCTTTAAGGGTCTAAACTTATTAATCCCACTGCACCATAAGAAAATTCATTAGTGACAATAAAAGGAACAATCCATTATGAATACAAATTACCTAGCATAAGTTAAAATTGAGAACTATATAATAAAACCTTCTTTCCAACCCCAAAATGCTTCCTCAAAATAACAATATCATAGAACATTTAGGTTTTCTCTTTATAAATTCTCAAATTTTAATAAGTGTCCAACCTTAGTTACTCTAACTCTTGCAACTGCATTTTCCTTACCTCTCTAGCTTTGTTCAAGTCCATGCTGTAACATTACATTACCTAATAAGCTTTATATTCAATCTCATAGGTAAATGGTAAGCTTTACCAAAAGCCAATCTATTTGTCCATTTGTTTGTGGATTATATACAGTGGCTACTTAATGATTTACTCCATACTTTATAATTAAAGTTGCCAATGCTTTATTAAAAAAAGACTCCCTGGATTACTAATAATAGTTTGTGGAACTTCGGATGTATTAGAAATGTTAGAGACTATAAAACCTACAATAGCTATAAAATTGTTAGTCCTGGTGGCTTTTTCCATAAAACACCTTGAAACATAATCAACTGCTAAAAGTATGTAAGAAAAACTATTAGATAAAGGAAAAAGGCTCATAAAATTAAAGCTCCGTACATCAAATATATCAATTATAAGAATAAGGGTTTGAGGAATTTCATTTCTATAAGAAAACATACTTATCTTTTGGTACCTATCATAACTTTTACAAAACAAGTAAGCATCTCTAAACAAAGATTCCTAATACAAACCACTATCTAATATCTTTTTAAAAGTTTGTTTAGGACCAAAGTGTCATCTACATGCATAATTGTGACAAAAATTTAAGATAGGATGGAACTCACTCTCTATTACACAATGTCTAACAACTTGGTCAGAGCAAAACTTCCACAAATGCAATTCATTCCAAACATAATGCTTTACCTTATTCCTTATCTTTTCCTTCCTATACTTACAAATATAGTTAGATATAGTTTTGGTAACCAAATAATTAACAAGGTCTACATACTAAGGAACTATACCTTTCATTCGGAATACTTGCTCGTTAGGAAAATTTTTAGAAATAGGTAAAATATCTCCATCCCTTAAATAACCTAGTTAGATGTTATACCACTAAATTTTCTACTCATTTTTAATCTTTTATTGTAAAATCAATCCATATGTCATCCTCAATTTGGACTCCTTCTTTTCTAAGAGGAATTTTAATGTTCCATGGTCAGAATAAGCAATAACTTCAGAGCCAAACAAAAAAGATCTAAGTTTATCTAAAAAGAAAACAATTGCTAAAAAGCTCCTTTTTAGTTGTAGCATAATTATACTATGCAACATCTATTGTCCTTAAAGCATAATAGAAGACTTAACTTTGTTTCCCATCTATTGGCCTAAAATAGCTCCCTCTATATAATTACTAGCTTCGCACATGATCTTTAATGGTATATTCCAATTTGGTGGTTGAATAATAGGCACACTTTTTAATAGTGACTTGAGCTTGTCAAAAGATTCTTGAAATTCTTTCCCAAATTCAAATGGAACATCTTTTTTCAGTGACTTTGATAGTGGTATCAAAATCTTGAAATGTCTTTAATAAACTTGTGATAAGATACCATGTCCAAGAAAATATTGATCTTCCCCAACATTTGTAAGGTAAAGTAAGTTAATAATTAAATCAACCTTTATTTTATGAACTTCTATGCTCCTAGATGAAACCACATGTCCTAAGATGATGTCTTAATCAATCATAAACTAACATTAGTCATAGTTCAACACCAAATTTGTTTCTTTACATATTTTGATAATCTTAGATAAATGAATTAAGTAATCATCAAATGAATCTCTAGAAATAGTGAAAGCATCAATTTTCAATATACTAAAAAATGTTCATCATACAACTTTAAAATGTAATTAGAGCATTACAAAAATCGAAGGGAATTCATCTAAAAGAGTATGTTCCAAAAGGGCATATGAGTTGAGTCTTTTCTTTTATCTTCTTAAGAAATTGCTATATGGTAATAACTTGAAAAACCATTTGAACATTTAATCTATAAAGGGTAATAGGAAATGATCTTTTCTAATGGTCAAGTTAAGATTCTTAAAATACATGCAAATTTACAACCAACTCATCATTTTGATTTCATATTAGTGTTACCTCAATTTTCATTAGCATAGCATAAACTGGGCTTACCCACTCACTATCTAAAATTGGATAGATTATGCCTACATACAAAAGTTTTAGAATATATTTCATTACCACATCTTTCACTGTTGGATTGAGTTTCCTTTATGGTTCCTTTATTGACTTAATAATTTCTTCTAAAAGAATCATATGCACAACATTTGTTGGATTTAGGTCTAATTATTTTAGTTTTGTACTCCTTTAGAAGTGTTAATAGCCTTTCTTCTTACTCTTTAGTCAACAATGACTTTCTCTTAACCAAATAGACATATTTTAGATGATCAGGTAAGGCTTTCAATTCTATATTTAGATCCTGAAAATAGAAGGCAACATTTTCTTATGAGTTATAGTGATTTTAGTATTTAAAGTTTTCATTTATATTAGCATCGCTAATAATGATTCCATAATTTTATAAGTTTCACCAACTTGCTCATTCACTTCTAATTTAACATTAAACTCTGCCTTATTACCAATGCTTTCTTCTTTCAAAATATCCTACAAAATTGAATCTACAGTATCCATATTATAAATTGAGTGAAAATCATTAGGGAACTTCACCGGTCGAAAACTATGAAATTTTACTATCTCTCCATCAAATTCAATGAAAAAATTACCCTCATCCATATTAACTTTATTTTAGTAATCTTTATGAATGACCTTCCTAATAAACTTGAGTTAAATGTTCTACATTATCCTCTTCCACTTTTAAAATGTAAAAATCTACTGGAAATATCAAACCATTAATCTAAACCAAAAAATCCTCTCCAAGACAAATAGGACATGATAGATGTATATTTGACTATAATTTTACACCTATATTTGATGTATTTTGCTTGATATTTTATATTTTTGTTGTATATTTGGTACTTACTTCTCTCCAAATTCATTTATAGGTCATAATTACCTTCATGACCTAAAAGTAGACAAATTCGAATAAAATCGTGACATAAAACAATGATTTGAAGGAAAATGGAGATACAAAGTCATGTATGTAGCTGTGTAAGCCTCTGTGAACATGTAAAATCACAATTTTACGAGTTTTTGGAGCTATACGATTGTGTAATGGTCGTGTATGTTCTAGTAACCCTAGTTTTCACTATAAAAGGACATGAATCGAGGCAAAATATAGGGAGCTAACTTTTGTAACAGAATTTAGACATGAAACGTCCAAAGAGGTGATGATTTTGATCTAGAGAAGAGGAAAACACGAAGTTAACATCAAAAGAGATCCGATAGAAGGTTAAATCAAATCCAAACTTGCAAGAAAATTCAATAGAATAGAAAAGGAGATCTAGAATTATGAACTCTTTGTTTTATATTTTTTTTACATGTTTACATTTGATTTAATTTTCTATTATCAATAACTAAACGCTTTTTAGTGCCTAGGTGTAAAGAGCCCTAATTTGTGATACAATATGTCTTAATGTTTTATTCTAATTAATTATTTTGAGTGATTTATTGTGATTCAATTATGTGTTTTATGCTTATTCTAATATATCTGGAATATTAGTGCATGATTTGATTTCATATAATTGAGATTGAGAAATTCCTTATATGAATAGATTTACCATAACTAAAAGGATTTGAGTGCAAACATAGAGATAGGTCGACATAAATCCTCTAGATTAGGGTAAAACCTAATAGTGGAATTCATAAATCGATAATACAATCCTAGGGTTTTAACTAGAAAGATTTCTATTAATCAACCAATGGATTAGTTGTTAGTAGTTTTGAGAGAGTTATTAACATAATATAGGAACTCTCAGGATCTAATATTCAATGAAATAATTTCAAAATGAAAGGTTAATTATTTAATGATTTTTAGGAGGATTCATCACCTAGACCCTAATCTTTCATATTGATTTTTCTAAGTGATTTCCTTTGTCATTTGTGTTCATTACTGTTTCCAATTTTAGTTTATTTGTTTAAGTTTTATTTTTAATTAAAAATTAAACATCTGATTCATAGGTTTGATAATATAAGAAGGATAATTACTAATCCTTACTATATTTATGGGATCAACCCATACTTGCCTGTGGTTATAGCTACTTTGTGCATTAGTGGTTATTAATCAAGTTCTTAGTGCTATTACCAAGGACTATAATATTAGGAAAGCTTAGATTCTGTTGATCTAAACATTACTTTTGTATTTATTTTGTTTATTTTATTTTCATTGTATCTTGTTATATTATTGGCTTATTCATTTAATTATCTTTTTAACTTCTCTACTTTGACTTTGAATTTGTGACTTATTATTAGGATTTATGATTCATCATTATAGCCACAACTTACAATGGAAGGATGGAGCAGTCACTATTCTTATGGGAGCT
Source organism: Erythroxylum pedicellare (assembly GCA_027563575.1). Taxonomy (NCBI): domain Eukaryota; kingdom Viridiplantae; phylum Streptophyta; class Magnoliopsida; order Malpighiales; family Erythroxylaceae; genus Erythroxylum; species Erythroxylum pedicellare. Next base: position 23,540,697 of record JAOQMP010000208.1, on the reverse strand, counting down.
ATGATGAGTCATCACAATATATAACATCACCATATTGAAAAGAGACATTTCATCATATGCTTTTGGAAGCTCAATTGATGTCCATGTCATGTTGCGATATTTTTGGGACTAATTATTACAATTATGAACGTCGAATACCAACCTATAAGTGGGAGAAACCAAGCATGTACAACCAACCCCAAGGTGCATCATATGAGAATGTGTATAATTCGAAGTGGAACAAATATTATACATATGGATAGAATGGCTATGCTCTAATTGAAAAAGAGTAGCAATATGAAAGTATTACAAATAAACTGCTAGAAGACCTTTCTAAGCATGTAACAAGTCAACGTTCATTTGAGGATAGATTTTCTTCACTTGAATATGATATATTTTTAAGAAGGCAAAGAGGTAATTACTATTCTGGAAGATAGAATGACTAAAATTGTTTAGGAATCAAATATGAGGCATCAAAGAATAGAGGCTCGTATTCATAATATGGAGAATCGAGTTAATTAGCTGGCAAAGATATTATCTGACGAACTACAGGGGAGTTTGCCTAGTATTACTAAAACAGATCCTAATGAAAGTGTAATGATAAGCATCCATAGGAGCGAAAAAGAGCTTACCGATGAAGACAAAGAAGAAGAAAAAAGAATTATAGATAAAATAATTGAACTCCTTGTCGAAAGAAAAGCTAACTAACACAAATTCAAAGAAAGATTTTCTTCACCTAAATATCTTAAGCATAACTCAAAATATTGTTTGGGCTTATTAATGCAGTAGAGTGAAGAAGAGGCAAAGGTTGACTTCGTAAATGAAGTGGCATTTCAAAACGAGATGACAACGGTAGTAGAGGAAGAAGAGGAATAGGAAGGATTTGTCTAAGAAAAGGAAGTGGAGGATAGTTGAAGAAGAAGAAGAGCCAGAAAACTTTGTCCAAGAAGAAGAAGAACAAGAGTGGACAAAGGTGGTTGAGGAAGAACTCATGGAGGAATCAAACAAGGAAACTACTGATGAAGTATTGGTAGCCTCTTTAAGTATAGAGGGTTCCTACTTCCTTTATAAAAAATTGTTTGTGTCAACCAAAGATTTACGTAGTGTTTGGTTGGTGTTCCCGTTAGTGGGGACAGAAGACAAAACATAAAAATCCTATCCCTCCCCCATGTTTGGTTGCTGTCTCTAGAATATTGTCCTCTGTCTCTGGATGACAAGGACAAGCATTTTTGTTCCTCTGAAAATCGAAGGACAAAAACATTTGTCCCTGTCTCCTAAAACAAAAAACCCCAGGCTTTTTCTTTACCTCACTCGTTTCTCTATTCGTCTGGATCTCCAAAGCATGCCCCTTATCCTTCACAAAATCAGTCCTCTCTCTCGACCGTGAAGTCTCACAGCTTCTCTCTCGCATGCTGCCCTTCTTCCCCAACACGTTCGTCTTGGCAGTCAAGTAAGTTTTTTATTTTATGCTGGAAAAATGGCGCTCTTCCTTGCTTGACATTTCTCTGGTTGTGCAAATGTTGTTGTACATTTTATTCTTCTTCTAACCCAGAACTGGTTGCTCTACTCTATTTCCCTACATCACTCGATTTATTAATTTTGTCGTTCACCCAGAGACCCACTTTTTGTTCATTACCAGCAATGCATACCCACTAGGTTTTTGAGTTTCCTTCATCTCTGGGGTTTCAAGTTTCTTGCTTTTGCTTTCGGGAAGAAGGATCTTATTGGGAGATTTATTACTTTTCTGTGTTTTGATGGTTCACGAATTTCAAAGGGGATGATATGAATTGGTTTGTAGACTGATCTGTTTTGGGGATTTGGTTGTATGCTAAATAGGTGAGAAATTTGCTAGTTGCCAGCATCTGTTGTAGTTTTTGGTTCCATAATGTGTATGCATTGTCTCATTATGGTTGGATCTAAATTAGCTATTCAAATTCCCTAACCAGAGAAGAAGGAAGTGTTGAAGAGGGTTAAATTGATATGGAAATTTGAACATGTTCGCATATAAATGACTCAAAAAATGATGCATGAGAGAGTTGGTTTTATGGTTGGTCAAGTTCATGTTATAAATTCATTAATTCTACAAAAATTGTTATTGAGCAATATCAGTTTAGTTTATGGAATTGAATTCTATCCATTCATTCCATATGGTGTTTCAAACATATGGCAAATTCATTCTTCAAAATTAAAATGCAGAATCACTTTTCATAGTTTGTAATGCTTGATGCTTGCAAATCCACAAAATTTTTTTGGGTTTTGGATCATCCTCTGATTTCCTTTCAAAGTTTTTAACCTGTTTCTTTTTGTTTCTGTTTAGGAATCCTTGGTTGTTGTTGATCGGTGAGAGGTTGCATATATCTCCAAAGATTTTCTTCTGTTTCTTTTGACAGGTATTTCCTATTTTCTG
>JAOQMP010000208.1:23527811-23538211 GCA_027563575.1 Erythroxylum pedicellare | reverse complement strand
TCATTATTAATTTATTATTATTATTATTATTATATGTATTATTAGTAATATTATTATTATTATAAAATTTGTATTTATTATTATTTAAATTTATTAGTATGATACATTTTGTACTTATTTATTATTATTATTATTAATTTTGTTATTATGATTATTATTCGATATCAATTTTAAATTGCTATTATTATTATTATTTGTTAACTTTTTTACTAATACAAATCAATCGTAATAAAATTATCAATGAATTACATATTTCTAATCATATTAAGGGCCAAGGGTATTTTCGTCATTGGCACAATTTTTATGGTCTGTCCACTGCAACCAAACACATTTCTGTCCTCGAGACGGAGACAATTTTTCTGTTCTGCCCATCACATCCAAACACCTTACTGTCTCCAATTTTTGTTCCGTTCCGTCTCCAAATATCTGTTCCTTTCCATTTCCGCATAAGGAGACAGCAACCATACGCAGCGTTAGGGAATTTTTTATCCCTTATTTTATTAACAGTTTGTCACATTAATGCTTGTGATTGGATTTACTAATGTATTATTGATTTAATACATTATGTCCTTTTGATCATCTTGCAGCATGTGGTTTGTTTACAGACTATAAAACTACTTTGTGGAGAAAAGGGTGGAAGCAAGCCACTGATTATAGATTCAGGTGATGATCATGTGTAGTGTACGTTTATCTAACGTTGTTAAACAAGCATTACATAGGAGGTAACTCACGAATTATGATAGGTTTTATATTGAATTTTATGTTATCTCTATTTTTATATTTTATTAATTTATTATTATTATTATTATTGTTATTTTCTTTTATTGTTTTATTCCTTTTTTATATTTTGCAAGGATGTTAGTCTAATATTGGATTAGCCTAATATTGGATGGACAGTCCCAAAATTAGAAAATTGTATTACTCAGGGAAGTACCAACTCCACTTTCTCACTAATTATAATTGCTTCTAATGTGTACATTGAGGACAATGTACGATTTTAAATGAGGGAAGGGGTTTAAAGATTTTAATGATTTTCTTAAGCTTATTATAATCTTTGTCATTAAGTTTTATTAACTTAGTTGGAATCTATCCATAAATACTTTATTTTATTATTGAATATTAATTTGAATTAGTATGCAAAAGGATGATAGTTAGAATCAAATTACTTTTATAAGTCATATTATTAGTAATCTTTGAAATAGTTAATTTGAATAACAAATGCATAATATTTACACACATAAACCTATCTTTTTCATGAGATTTTGAACCTAAGAGCAAAAATTTCGAAAATTTTAAGCTCTTTAATTCTTTCATGTGTGTCATCATGCATAATTAGATGATTCTAGAACTTGCTTTTATTATTCTTATTGAAATCATATTTTGTTAAATTAGAAACATTGAAATGATAAAGGCATTTAGATTTAAAATTTGTTTAAGCCTATTTCTTTGATAATTACCTTGCCTATAATTTATCTTTAGGAACAATCAAGTTGAGCCTTAACCTTTTTCATTGATCATAATCTAATTATTAACCTTTATCTTATTTTCTTTGAAGCCTTTTTATTTTTTAACCTTGAAGGTTATTTACATTACCTAATTGTTTGAAACTTGAAATTTTAAAAGGTTCAAATATATATATGAGCATTCATCATATAAACGAGCATATAAAGAAGAAAAAAAGTATAGTACCAATGGATCTATAATGAAAGGATATGTATATTGTTAACAAGTTTCTTGTAATGTTTCCTTCGTAAATTTCCTTCAAAATTATCACATTTTTGTTATCCCAATCATACCTTACCTAAGCCCCATTACAACCTTGTAAATACCTTTTGATTTTTGTTTCTAGCTTATATGTATGTGATGATAATTGCAAGCCGATAGTAAGAATTCTATTATGTATTGATTCGAGAGTTTGATACTTTTCACCCAAAACACTTAAGTGCATTGAATAAAACCTTGGTAAGGGTGTAAAGATTCATGTTTTTTATTTTAAAGAGATTATTGATGTGATTATTCTTAATATTGACTTATGAAGTTAGTTTTAGGATAACTTAATTCTAACTGTATGTTAATTGGATCAACATGAATTGATGATTTAAAGTATGAATGGACAGGTTGAGGTTAAGGAAGCATGGACATGTGTAAAGTTGATAATTGAGATTATATTTGCTTAAGGACAAGCAAAAGCTTAAATGTGGAAATGCTTGATTGACTATAATTATGCACCCATATTTGATGTATTTTACTTGATATTTTATAGTTTTGTTGTATATTTGGTACTTAATTCTCTTCAAGTATATTTGTAGGTCATAATTGCCTTAATGAACCAAAAAAAGACAAATTCAAATGAAATCATTACATAAAATGAAGATTTGAAGCAAATTGGAGATATACGGTCATGTATGTGACTATGTAAGTCTATGTGAATGTGTTAAGTCACAATTTTAAATGTTTTTGGAGACATACATTCACCTACATGACTATGTAATTGATCATGTATGTCCCAATAACCTTCATTTTCACTATAAAAGGATGTGAATAGAGCAAAAATGTAGGGAGCCAACTTTTGTAGCAAATTTCAGACGTGAAATATCCAAAAAGGTGACGATTTTAATCTAGAGGCGAGGAAAACACAAAGTTAAAATCAAAAGAGATCTGATAAAAGGCTACATCAAATCCAAACTTGCAAGAAGATTCAATAGAATAGAAAAGGAGATTTAGTATTATGAACTCATTGTTTTCTATTAGTTTTTCTGCATGTTTATATTTGATTTTGCTTTTTATTATGAGTAACTAAATGCTTTTTGGTGTCTAGGTGTGATGAACCCTAGTCTGTGATACAATTTGTCTTAATCTTTCATTCAATGCAATTATTTTGATTGATTTATTATAATTCAATTATGTATTTTATGCTTGTTCTAATATATCTAAAATATTAGTACATGATTTTATTTCAAATAAGTGAGATTGATAAATCTTTTGTATGATAGATCTACTATAATTGAAAATAGTTTAGTACAAACCTAGAGATAGGTCAACATAAATCCTCTAGATTAGAGTCAAACCTAATAATAGAATTCATAAATAGATAATGCAATTATAGGGATTTTAACTAGAAAGATTTCTGTTAATTAACTAATAGATTAGTTGTTAGTAGTCTCAAGAAAGTTATTAACATAAGATTGGAATTCCTGCGGTCTAATAATCAATGAAATAATTGAATGATAAAATGTCAATTATTTAATGATTTTTAAAGTGATGCATCACCTAGACGCTAATCTTTGATATTGATTTTTCTAAGTGATTTCCTTTCTCTTCTATGTTCATTATTGTTTCCAATTTTATTTTATTTGTTTAACTTTTATTTTTAATTGAAAACCAAACATTCAATTCATAGGCATAACCATAAATATCACAATGCCCAAATATTTCATTGGCATCAAAAGCAATCAAGTCACAAAATGATTTAAGAATAAATCCCACAATAAAATTAGAGCATCATTAACATATCCAACATTCTCAAACCCAAGTCGTACATTAAGATGGAAGTAAATAAACAAGAGAAAGTATAAAAGAACTTGAAATGGTTGGGTTGGAGGGTTGGATTGCAGCTGCAGATGCTCCTCTTCTCTTCTTTCCTTCTTGATCTTCTTTAGGTTCTTTCTCTATTTCGCAAAATGGAGGCTATGTCTATTTTAGGTCTTCTTATTTTATTATATAGTTCATTTAAAGTAAAGTCTAGGTTTTACCCATGTCCAATTGTCCAAAAAGGCCCTCCAAATATCACAACAGAAGGAGATCCCCATGTCTGGCGAGCACTTATCACGATAGTGACAGAGGTGTCACGATTGTGACCCAGTGAAGTTTACATTTTGTCACAATCATGACATGGGTGTCACGATCGTGACCTAGTGTGAATCTCTTTTGTCATGATTGTGACAAGGGTGTCACGATCGAGACCTTGGGGAGAGATCTTCAATCGCAACTATGGCCCTGTTCTTTTGTCCATGCTTGCTTCAACTTCCTTTAATCTTCATTTATCTGAGTTCATACATTAATAAACACATCAAAACGCCTCAAGAGCACAAAATTAAGGTCCATCATTATGCCCTAAACCACATAACATTTTAAAACATAAACACATAATCACATTGACATAATTCTAAGCTTAAACATGCAAAAATCATATAATCAACATTTATAAATACATTAAAACACCTACCAAAACACAATGTAACTATAATTATCACTTACCTTCATTATTTCACTTGTTACACTTTCTCATTCGCATGTCAACATTTTAAACCCTATATGGATGCCCTCCCTCTATTGTTCCTTCCTTTATCCTCAATTTTTCTTCTAATTCTACCATTGACAATACCCTTACCACCTTAATTTCCCTTGGCAGCTAAAAGAAAACCTTCACAAAATCTGCCACCAAATATCTTAATATACAAATCAATAGAGAACATACAAAACATTTCAACCAAGCGAATTAGTTTACATAATAGTAAAAGCTTTTTGACAAGTTTCTGTCTTCCACCGCATATCACCAAAGATCTCTTGTGTAGTGGACAAAATGGTAATTTTAAAATATTTTCCATAAATTGACATTATACTCTTCATATAAATGGCATATTTATGATAATGTTTAAGATATTCACAAACTTGTAATTAAACTTGAAATTCTAAAATTTAAGTAACTATATTAGAATCCTTTTGGTTAAAATTTTGAAATTTTCACCCTTTCCTCAGCCAGCTTTTTATAGACCAAATACCATATTTAACTTCACAAAATTTTTTGAATCAAAGTAATCTAATTCTATTAAAAAGCAATAATTAAAAATTTGAACTAGTCTGATTGATTCAAATGTAAAACTTTGAACCGACCAATTTTTGAATTCGGTTTTCAACTTTGCTGTTTAGTTTATTTTAATAACTCTTACTGTTAAAAACTAATCAATTTATTAACTAATCAGTTAATTTTAATAAGATAATTTTTAAACACTAAAATAAAACAATTAATTTTTGTTTAACAATATCTTTTTTTGATTAAATTTTTCGATAAGTAGTAACAATCTCTTTTAAGTATATTTTAAAATTTTTAATTTTATTTAATATTTAATCAATTTTAGGATGATTTAATACTAGTTAAATATTTTTACATTTAAATCTCTTTTCTTACAACATTAATTTCTAGTATGATTTTTAAAACATAAAAAAAAGTAAACAAGAAATATCAGCATTGGGCGAGAGAATCGTGATAGAATACTTTGCAAACGTCCCAAAAGTCTTGCCTCTTCGTCTTTATCTGCATAAATGCCCCAATTGTAGTCAGGTCCAATGTTAAATAATTTAGGCCATGCAATTTCATTCTCATCCTAGAGCCATATTGAACAACTGAAACTTAGACGAGACACACCTACTTCTCTTAGCACAGGTTCACACTTATTCGGTGATTCCAAAAAGAAGAAAAGGGCAAGAAGGGACCCACCCGAAAGAGGCGGATCGTCTCATTCTGTGGTCCAAATTCGAATATGCTTTTGAATATCCCCTTACCCCCACCACTTCGCTGGACTCCTCCCTCGCACTTCTCGTGTTTAATTAATTGATAATTATACGCTCGTCCTCTTCCGAATTATTATTCTTATTATCCACTTCGAGTGTCTGTTCTCACAGGGAAAATGGATACTGAGGTCTCTCAATCCCAAGACCACAACATACTCATCGACAGATTCAAAGTCTTCAAGATCCTCGGCAAAGACAAACATGGACGTAAACTCCTCCTCATCGTCGGCAAGTTCTTCCCCGGTAATTTTATAAAGCTTTTTCTCGAAAACGTTTCTGTTGATTTCTCTACTTTTTATTTTTCTTTTTGGTTTTGCAATTAATCTGATTAATGATCGACCAAACCAGCCCGTTTCTTGAGTGTGGATGCTCTCAACGCTTACTTGCGCGACAAAATCTTTACCCGACTCCGAAAGAAACCGTTTTCGGTAGTCTACTTCCACACTGGTGTTCAAAGAACCGACAACTTCCCTGGTATCTTAACTCTACGATCAATCTACGACGCCATCCCCTCCGACTTCAAGGCCAATCTTCACGCCGTTTACTTCGTTCACCCCGGCCTTCAGGCCAGGCTCTTCCTCGCCACCTTCGGTCGCCTCCTCTTCACCGCTAGCGGGTAATGACACCCCTATTTAGTTCTCTCTTTCCCTTAAAGATGGATGATAAAGTTCTGATTTTTGATTGATTTGCAGGCTGTATGGCAAGCTCAAGTTCATCAGCAGGCTTGATTATCTGTGGGAACATATAAGACGAAACGAGATTGAGGTTCCAGATTTCGTGTGCGATCACGATGAGGATTTGGAGTACCGGCCGATGATGGATTACGGATTAGAAAGCGATCATCCTAGGGTCTACGTTCAATCAACCGCCATGGATTCCCCTGTTCCCATGTACTCCACAAGGTGTATCTCCTAACGTAAATACTAAATACTAATTACCAACTATATACTGCCACTTCTGGATCCTAATGTAGTTTTGAGATCGACCTGATTTTATCCGTAGATCCTGCTGCTGCCAGGGGATCAATCAGGTGACAACTGTGCCTTCCTATCCCCGTAAATCTATTTTCAAGATCAATTCACACATAGTATAATACGAGTAACCATATTTCTATTTTATAATTTAATGATGTAAATCAATTGATTCAAATATCGTTTAAGTTACGTTCAAATATGTTATAATTAGGAAAATCAATAAAAAAAATTAAGTTGAAACATTATGTGTTGATCTTCAATTAAAGACCTTATATACGAACCGAGTCGCTTCATTTCATGTCCATGTATCGGGTTTAATTTTCATCAATGGTACACATAATCACGTATGAGATATTTTATATATCTTGATTTTTGTATTGGGAAGTTGTTTCCTTATCAAATAGATTCCATTAGAAGTTATGAGCAATAGACGTGAGAATAAACCATATCCATTTGTCGTCGGAACTAGCTCATGGATTCCACCGGCTCTCCATCGTCTCATCTTGAATCAGATCTCTTGTCCGTCGTTAGAAAGAAACTTGGCAATCAAACTGTTTTCGACTTCCTGCGTTTGCGTGCCGTCTGCCATGATGGTTAGGGTCAGACTAATGCTTTTTTAAGTTGAAATTGTGCGGAGAATTAACATTTAAACATTACATGGTAGGAATTAACTGAATAAGAAAAAGAAATTATAGGTAATAACATAATAATATCTAAACCATAGAACAAAAATTAAGGAATTTGGGGTCATTATACATACAAAGGAACTATACGGATCAAAAAATGGGACACTGGAGTCTCATTGGATAGAACTAGGTTGTTACTTATCTGGGCTAATTTCCACACGGTACCATTTGGGTCCTAGTCTTCCAAGGGATTAAGCTACCTCTCTAGCTCCTGTGTAAGCTGGATGAGAACATAACCTTATTAGCTAAATTTGGTTTTGCTAGAGTGAGTATTGATGTTCCTCTTAATAAGGATTGGCATGATTCTATTAGATTAATGAGGCTTAAAAATGAAGGAAACATCGTTGAAGATGTTATGATTGTTCCTGATTGAAAGATAATTTATATTCTATCTACATTTTTTCTTTAGTTATTATTTAGCAACAAAAGCAAATGTTTTGTATTTTTTTTTTATTTTTAGGCTCTCTTAAACGCTACATGTATAATAGAGCTCAACCTAAAGGCTCTATTGCAGAGACTTACGTATCAAATGAATGCTTGACATTTTGCTCAACGTACTTAAATGACATGGAGACAAGATTTAATAAAGAAGAATGTAACTTCGATTTTGATCAAGATGGAGGCTTGTTAATTTTCTCCCAAAAAGTAAGGTCACTTGGGACAGAAAAATATGATGAGTTAACTAAAGACGAACTTGAAATTGGTCATTGGTATATTTTGAACAATTGTGAGGAAGTCGATTATTATATGGAGTATGTATATTACTTTTCATTCGTTATTTAATATTTAAAGTTTGCATTCAACCTCTATTTTCTAACATCAATTTGTTTTTTAAATAGACAACACAAAGAAGAGAATAGAAGCAAAGGTGATGTTAATGTTGAAGAAAGACATAAGATAAACTTCCCATAATGGTTTGGGACTCATAATAAGTTATTCGTGTAATGGTATGAAAAAAAATGTAGGTGAGATTATAATATTAAATTTTAATTATATATTTTTCTACAGATGATATGGATACATAATTGTAAATTGGTAAAAGTGATGGCAACATTATATGCTTTAACATATGGGCCTTATATGTGTGAAAAAAATATACAAGTTGCATTATTAATGGAATTATATTTTACAAAAAAGATCGTGACAATTGAGTTAGAAGTCAAAATTGTGGGTTGTTGTTGAGGGACAACATAAACATGATTTTATTGACTTTTACGATGTTATTTTTAAAATAAAGAGTTGCCTTACACTAAGGATAAAAAAGGTTGTTATATTTAAGTGCAAATGGTTTAATCTTAAAAAGATTAACATAAAAGTGAATGAAAATATTACTAACATCAATGTTAGTAACACATGATATGAAAATGAACTATTTGTGCTTGCAAGTCAAGTGAAGCAAGTATTTTACATCAATGACAATGTATTAGGCATCAATTGGAAAGTTGTGTAAAAGTTTCAATACTGAAATATTTTTTATTTTTATGAATAGGAAAATGGTTCAATGGGTAAAGATAGTGGTAAAGTATATCAAGAGATTGAATAGTAGCTGAATAATGTAGCTACCAAAATAAAAGATGAAGACATATCATCATTTCATAAGACATATGTTAATTCCAATATACTAGAAGCAACTGAAGTACAAGGCAATCTTGATGCAGAAAGAGATTAAGACTATATTAAAGATGAATTATAAGATAATGATGATACTTTGGACGAATATAATAATAATGAAGAGTCAAATAATAATGCAATTAATGATGATAATTTTGAAGATCTTGATTATGATGATTGAATGTATCATGAAAGTGCTCTTTCTATTATCTCAAATGTAATGTTTGTAACATTTATGTATTTTTTTTTCTTGTAGATATCCAACATAATGGAACTAGTAGGAACAAAGGGAAGAAGGTGACAACTATAAAAATTGTAGAACGGAGGGATGTGTAACTTCAACCAAATTAATTAGTTCATGCCATAAATTCAATTCCTAGCCAACAACACCATTCTACCTCAAACAACAATGAAATTAGTCATGTAGGTCTAAAACACATTAAAGACTTGAAGGAAGACAACTTGCTTGAAAATGCTTTGGATAAAGTTGTGGTAATTTTTCAAAATATTTAACTATATGCAATATTGTTGTAATGATTTTAAGATTAATTACACTTTTACTTGTTGTTCATAATTGAAATTGAATATTGTGAATACTCAGAACAGATTTTTCAAACTGTATTACTTTATTATTAAAAAGAGGACTAGAGATCTCTGTTTCAAGTTGCATAATTATTATAAATATTTTCCTTTTAATGCAGAGGCATAAAGACATGTTCCCAAACAAATTTATAAAGAAAATTGGAATAATTGGCTTGATTATTAGGTTGACTTGAAGTTTATATTTGTTTTCTTTACCTTCACATTTGCTTCCATTAATCTTGTTAGATGATTTAACGACTACATTATCTTTTTTCTTGATTTAGGAAAATTGTGAGAAGACAAAGATCAGTAAAGCAAAAATGAAAACACCTCATAATTAAGGGTCAAAGTCATGTATAGTTGTTTGAAATGAATATATAATATCTTTGTTTGCAAGTTATAGTTATATCAATAAACACTAAGTTATTTATTCTTCCTTATATTTTTGTTTCAAAAAACATAGTGAGAAGGAACTACATGGACAAGAGTGTGATAGGATCACACTATATAAAGTCATAAGAAGCAGAAAACAACTATATAAGTATAAAATTTTGTTCATATGTTAATGTAATACTAAGTAGTAATATTTGGATTAAATATTGATTTTATTTTTTATTTTTAGAATAAGATGGAAGAGTTATTTAAAAATCTATGTTTTTGGGAATTAGCTCAGTGCAGAAGATATTTGTGATACAGTACTTGGTACATTTTGTGGCTATATGAAAGGTCTTGACTATGGATCTAAGCTAAATCTTTCAACCTCAACATATAAAACAATTATTGAACACCTTCACGAGAAAAACAACAAGCTTAAGGTTACATTACAAGCTAAAGTAATCAAGGGACAAGAAACTTGAGCAAAATTAGAAAAACATGATATGTTATTCAAAAGATTACTTGGCCCAGATTATGATAGAAATGACGAGGAAAGTGAAGGGTACTAATTATATTTCCTATACTTTTTTTCTTTCAATTC
>JAOQMP010000208.1:23488495-23502463 GCA_027563575.1 Erythroxylum pedicellare | reverse complement strand
TATGGTCGTATATCTAGCAAGGATCAAAAGGCACAAGAGAATTTTCAACTCTCATATAAGGTCTCTCTCAATAGGCCGTTCTGTCTTTAAGAATCTCAAATTTTGTCATGAAGTTGAGAACTGGGTACAGTACATTGGTGGATGAATGTAAAATTCGTGTTCTAAATGCAAGGGCAATTCTGGATTGTTCTAGGCTGATTTAGACAAAGTTGTCTCAGAAATTTGTAGATCTTTGTTTTAGCTTTGCAATGATATATATAGTATGGAATTTTTGGACTTCTGAGTTGAAAGTTACGATCCTTATAAGGGGAGATACTTAGGAATATAGAATGTATCCTCTATGTTAGACCTTCTAATTCTTCTGTGTTTGACCTTCTACTTCTTCTATATTTGACCTTCTGCTTCTTTTGTGTTTGACCTTTTGCTTCTTTTATGTTTGACCCTCTGCTTCTTCTATGTTTGACCCTCTGCTTTTTCTATGTTTGACCTTTTGTTTCTTCTATGTTTAACCTTCTGCTTCTTCTATGTTTGACCTTCTGCTTCTTCTATATTTAACCTTCTACTTCTTCTATGTTTGGCCTTCTGCTTCTTCCATATTTAACCTTCTATACACTATCGTCTAGTCCATTTTTTACCCTTCAGAAGATAGAATCTGTCTTCGAGGTCATCTTGGAAGTTTTAGATCTTGAAATTCTCTTTCAAACCATCTAAAGAACATCCTAATCTAATATCTGTAGGGAAAGTTATGACAATTTTTTCCATTCATCTGCTTTTTTCCATTGATCTACTTTTTCATTTGACTTCATCTATACCTATCATCTACTCCATTTTTGACCCTCAAATGATAGAATCTGTCTTTGAGGTCTTCTTGAAAGTTATAGATCTTGAAGTCTCTTTCAAACCATCTAAAGAAAATCCTAATCCAATATCTTTATGGAAAGTTATGGCAATTTTTCCCATTCATCTGCCTTCAGAAGATAGAATCTGTATTTGAGACCTTCTTAAAAGTTGCAGATCTTGAAGTTCTCTTGCAAACCATGTAAAGAAATCCTAATCTGATATCTGTAGGGAAAGTTATGGCAATTTTTCCCATTCATCTGCTTTTTCATTTGGCTTCGTCTATGCCTACTGTCTGCTCCATTTTTGACCCTTCAAAAGATAGAATCTATCTTTTCTATCTTCTTAAACATTGTATATATTGAATTCCTCTTTCAAACCATATAAAGAACATCCTAATTATATATCTTTAGGGAAATTTATAGCAATTTTTCCCATTTATCTACTTTTTCCCATTCGTCTACTTTTTCATTTGGCTTCCTCTATACCTATCGTCTGCTCCATTGTTGACCCTTCAGACGATAGAATCTATCTTTGAGGTCTCTTGAAAGTTGTAGATCCTGAAGTTCTATTTAAAACCATATAAATAAAATCCTAAGCCAACATCATTAGGGAAAGTTATGGTAACTTTGCCCATTCATCTGCTTTTTCCCATTCGTTTGCTTTTTCATTGGTCTCATCTATACCTATCGTCTGCTCCATTTTTAACCCTTCATACGATAGAATCTATCTTAAAGGTATTCTTAAAAGTTGTAGATATCAAATTTATATTTGAAATTGTACTAAGATGATCTTGATCCTACATCTCTAGTGAAAGTTATGCCAATTGTCCCAGGATAGGTTCTATATGATTGGGGGCAAAATCATTTTTGATTCTTTCGGTCATAACTTTGTTCTCCAACATCAAAATGAAGTGATTCTTTCTTTGAAATAAACTAGAGACATAGAGATACAAATGGTATGAAGATATTGAAATCTAAGTCAATACCTATGACTTTTAAATTCTGGATGGAAGTTGGGTATAGTATATTGTTTTAGAATAAGAACAGTTCAAAAATGTTTGGGACAATACTTTTAGAGTTTTGAACCAAATGGATTGAATTTGGTGTCATTAGAAACTTAAGACAATAGGGAACATGTTTATAGAAGAAAGAATTATGTTAGAATGTTCAAGGGTACTTTGGCAAGACACCTAAGCATAAAAGACATAAGGCATAAATGGAAGGGCAAATGGGACATTTCTCGATCATTAAGGGCATAATTGGAAGAAGAAGTGTTGTCTTGCATTTTAAGAAGAAAGAAGAACGAAAATTGAAAAAAAAGGAGAGTGTCATGAAGAAGAGAGAAAAATACGAAGAGAAGAAGACAAGGAGAGAAAAAAGAGAAAATAAGCTAGGTTTAACTTTTCTTAGTCTTCAAAAGAGATTTTGGAGTTGTTCAAGAAAGGAAAAAGGAAGAGAAGAGTTTTCCTTTGAGCTAAAGATCCCTTCATTTGGTGAAGAATGAAGGTAAGATCATCTTGAAACTTTTGGATTTTTGAAAGGATTTTAGTTCATGGAGTTTAGAAAATGCTTGGGTTTAAGTATTCTAGAACCAATTTTAGTGATTGTGCTTGAGGGACTTTCAATTGAAAACCCTAATGAGTAGGATTTTTGTTATTGTATAAAGGGATCAAAAGAGGCAAGAGGAACAAGAGAAGAGGCTTTTTTAGTAAGTTCATAATCAAGGAAATCAAGGTGGGTATATGTTTATAATAGTGTAAATAAGCCACTAAATGTTTTCTTTGAAATCAAAGAAGTTTTAATGATATTAAATTGCATCATAAGTGTTCCATTTATTGCTTTTGAATGATTTGATAAATTGCAACATGTTGTTATATGAATTGTGTGACGATTTATAAAAAGACTTTGAAAGTGATTTAAAAGATAACATGTTTATGAAATCAAGTTTCGAAAAAGCGCTAATTTGGGCAATATGCTTACAAGATATGAAATACATGTTATGTGGGTTTGGTTTAGTCCATTTTGTTATCAAGTGCACTTCAAGTAACGGCTTCTCCTGCCTGCCCACTAGTGGCATGGAGCTCTTTCATGGACTCCCATAGCTACGCAAAACCATTATGTGGCATTGCGTTAGTACGTTCTGTTCATGGCTACTCAAGACTCTTTTAGGAAATGTGTAGTATGTTCTATTTATGGACCTCCCAAACCATTCTAATGCGTTTATGTTATATGAACAAGTTTGATGCATTCATGTTTTGTAGTTTGAGATTTTGACTACATGATGAAAATTTTTAGAAACAAGTGCTTTATGAACTCAATGAAAATTTTCTATGACAACTGAACATTTTCAATAGTTTTTGCTTATTTTTCCATTATAAACAGTTACCCACGAGCTGTCAAGTTCAACCCCTTTCTGTCCCATATTCAGGTGATAGCTAAGAGATCAAGTAATCAAGAGCCTAAGGGAACTTTCACAAATTTGTTATTTTGTATTTTTGTAATAAGCCAATGGTGTGGCTTTTGATATGGAAATAAAGTTTTTTAAACTACGTTGCTTTAGAAATGAAATGATGGATTGAAGTAGTTCAGTTATGTATGTATGTTTATATTGATTTCCACGTAATATGGTTGAGTTGAAGTGATAAGTTTGTTTTGATGTTTGATTGTGATGGGCATGCCACCCTTGTGGGATGATACCTAATAAGGGTTCATGGAAATAAACTATAGGAAAAATTTTGCTCAAGATCATGATTTCGCAATGTTTGGGTTCCGGATTCAAGCGAGACCCAATAGTCATGGTTTCGAATGTTGGGCTCCGAAATCATGTTGGGGTTTCCAAAAGTTATGGTATCATAGCACCAAAATTGAGATCTTACATGGGTATTTTTTGAAATATGTGTCAAGTAGAATAATGAGAAGGAAAATGATTTGTCATAATGTGAGAAAATGAAAGTTTGAGGGTATTTAGAAATAAGAAATATTACGTAGCCCGATATGTTAGACATAGATTCAGTAATTGTGATTATGCCAGTGAGTATGGTAACGGAATTTCGTGTGGATATGTTCTTGAATTGATATTGATATGAAAATATTTCCATGAATTGACTGAAGAAGAGATAGAGACAGGATGAAGACGACAAGATTTAAGGTGTACAAGCAAAGTGAAATTGAAAGGTTGAACTCGTAATTTATGATCTAGTATAAGATTGTATTAGTGAATTTGAGATTTGAATTTCAAGATGGCTATATGTTTATGCTCCTAAATTGATTAAGAATGTATGTATGGAAAGTGAAACAAATGATAGTGATATATGTAGAGGTTCTAAAGGTTATGTCGACTAGTTATTGTGAGTACATTTTTGATAATGTGGTTAAATTAGTGAATAATATGATTGAGTACATATGAGATCTACATTTGGATATGGGATAGGAGATAATCTATGAGCCCTATAGTTAAAGATTATGAGATGAATTAAAGTAACAAGATGGAAGTATGGTATAGGTGATTATGCTGAAAGGTAACTACGATGGAGCAGAAATTTTTGAATAGTCATAGAATATTCAAAGGTTGCTTAGAATCAATTGTGATTGACGTATCATTTACATGAGATATAAATTGGTGACTTGCCGAAATTACTTATATGTACATATGATGTAATGATCTTGATGGTGCATACCAAAATATAAGAGTAAACGAATATACCTCTTATTTCATTGAGTTTTATTATAAAGGACATTTTGATCATATAAAGTGTGATAGAGATTGAAATTATTGAAATGTCATCAACAGTTGAAATTGATCGTTTTGAGGTATTGAGAATGGCTGAAACAATAATGATGAATATAGTTTCTTGAAAAAGATTTCATGAATTGTATAGATGAAAGTAGCAAGAACTCTTCTTTCAAAGAAGAATTTTCATTAAATTAGGTTAAGCAGATCAGATAGTTTATATTAAGAATGATCAAACAAAGAACCAATCAGAGATGAATATGTAATGAATTAGAAGTGAATATTGGAGTCATATCCTTAATGAAGACTAAAGCATAAGAGGTAGAGTATGCTACTGAGAATGTATGTATTTTTGCTCAATGAAAAGTATCCAACTACCTGAGTGGATTTTAGGGAATTGAGATAACATTATTGTTAATATGAGGTGAACTTAGATCCACATTATATTCTATGAGAATATGCAAAGGAGATATAAATTAGATTTGGATGAATGTGTTACCAAAGCAGGAAGTTAAGTTGCAAATAAATTGAAATGTGAGGAGAAACTAGTATGAATGAGCAAACATTAGAATAAGCCAATGTGAAATATCAAGAAATCTAAAGAATGGAGAATATCATTTAAGAAAGGTAAATCAATCGGAAAATTGAAAATAACACGAGATAATGTTGCCTCATCGAGGAATTAGTTATTTAAGGAATTACAAGGACTAATCAGGGGGAAGATGGAGTGTGATAATAATTGTTTGAGTTAACAATTGCCCCGATAGCACTATGGTATTGAAGATTAAAGTGATCCAAGTAAAAATTTGATGATGTATTAAATGTCTTCGAAAAGTTGAGAAGAATAGTTTGAATATGTGAAGAAAAATGTGTAAAGCGTATGAGTAATGAAAGTAAAGAGAAATTTGAGGAATTGTACTGATGTAATTTATATCATATGGATTTGGAGATTGTATAGTATGCAATGATGTTATATAAGAGATTTTGAATAAAATCCAATGTGGCAGGATAAAGTGATTTTATATCTATAGAGATAACTAAAGTCCTATGAGTTGAGAAAATTTTTTTTAAATACGAGACTAAAGTCCTATGAGTTGAGCAAAAAATTTTGAATACGAGACTAAGACAAGGGATATAAGAACTGAAAGACTATGATGGTTCAAATGAGTATTTCCAAGTAAAGTTAGTGTTATATATGATACATTAAGCATAAATTGATATTGAGGTTATCAGATCTAGAGCAAAAAGAAGCATAGAATGTGAAGTTGAATTTTGGGCAGATCAAAGTACTAATTACTATGGAATTGAAGAATAGTATCACATGGAAGGATTAACCAAGTCAAATTGAGGATTCAAAAATTGTGAATTTGATTAAGAGATTGAAAATAGTTTTGAATTTTAGGTTCGAATAGGAAGAATGATGCATTGTGATTGAAATAAGAAGTATATGTAATCGATAAAGATGATAGAGCAAGGAGATTGTTAGAAAAGTACAAATGGTAACTTAAGTTATACATCCTAGTAGGACTACAATGAGATAGAGTTTGATGGCTAAAGAGGTAGAAGCTAATGATCACACTTGTGAGTTGCCAACAGTCTTGACTGTTGGGGATATGCTTAAAGCTTATATGTTTGGAGTTCATAGGAATATGAGATCAATGTACAGCTTTGATTAACTTTAAGCATAACAATCATTATCATAGTGATTTCATTAGAATACTGTATGAGGAGTTAAAGAACAGAAAGAGTCATTCATTTTGTGTTGTGATGATTAAGGCCTAAAAATGGTTGAAGGCCAGAATTGATTGGAGAGGTTATTGATAAGTGAAATTGATTAGTATTAGAAATTAAGTGATTCCAGAAAGATAAAGGAGTTAGTGGATCAACACCGAAGGTATGGAGTAAAGTGAGATGAATATGAGAACTAAGTGTTTTAACACTATAGTGATGTGAATTATTAAGTGAAAGATAAATTGTCTCCGAAAGTATTACCTTGACAAGGTGTTGGTGTGCTCAGGTTAGGAAAAAGGATTAACTACATCTGATATGAATTGATTAGTATGATATTATTATGAGTTTGTGATGCTGATAAAAGATGTCTTAGATTAGTAATGTGAAAATTTTGAGTAAACTGAAAGACCGAGTGAGTCTTTTTGACTATGATCATTTGGACAAAATTATTCAAGTGAAGAAGTTACTAGGGAGACTGAGGAAAACATAAGATAGCATTACCTCCATTTGTTTGATCACTCAGGTAGGAATTTCGATGACAAAATTCCTTAAGGGGAGAGAATTGTTGGACCCCGAAAATTTTTCTTAAAATATTTGAAGTAGTAAATGAGAAGTGTGGATAGATTCAAGTTTTGCTTTGGTGTTTTGGTAGATGAGAGACTATGAAATGAGAAGAATTAGGGTGAAAGTGAAGATGAATTTGTGTAATAAGTTGATGAAGAAAATATATGTGTGTGTGTGTGTGTGTTCTATTATTGGTGTTCATGATTAATCATGGATGATAATCTCTTTATAGATGATATTGATTTGAAATGAAGTAGAGAAGGTTATCTTGGTATGAGTTGTGTTAAGGAAAGTTTTGAAGCAAAAAAGGGTAGTTGATCTGGAAAGTTGTAGCTTATTTTTCTAGCTTTCCAATGGTATACAATAAGGAATATTTGGACATCTGAATTGAAAGTTATGGTCCTTAGAAAGGGAAATGCTTAGAAGTGTAAAGATGTATCGTCTATAATGATGTCATATCGTCTGTGATGACGTCATTTTGTCTTAAGACTTTGCATCGTCTTAAGTTAACCCCGTATCGTCTTAAAACTTTGGTTCGTCTTAAGCTGACCCCGCATCGTCTTTAGGCTCTGCGTCGTCTGTTCTTTTATTTCATCTACTATCTGCTTCATCTGCCTTTGTGCTTCGTCTACCTTGTGCTTCGTCTGCCCTTTGCTTCATCTTCCTTTGTGCTTCATCTGCTTTCCCCTTCGTCTGACTTTTGTTTTATTTGTCTTTGTGCTTCGTCTACTATCTGCTTCGTCTGCCTTTTGCTTCGCTTGCCTTTATGCTTCGTCTACTATCAGCTTCATCTGCCTTGTGCTTTGTCTGCCTTTGTGCTTCGTCTGCTATCCGCTTCGTCTACTTTTTGCTTCATCTACCTTTATGCTTTGTCTGTTATCTGCTTCGTCTGTCTTTTGCTTCGTCTGCCTTTGTGTTTTGTCTGATATCCACTTCATTTGCCTTTTGCTTCGTCTGCCTTTATGCTTCATCTGCTATCCGCTTCATCTGTCTTTATGCTTCGTTTGCTATCCGCTTCGTCTGCTTTTTGTTTCATTTGCTTTTGTGCTTCGTCTGCTTTCCGCTTCGTCTAATTGATTCATCTACTTTTTAATTGGTTTTGTCTAATCCTATTGTCTGGTCCATTTTTTGACCCTTCTGACGATTGAATTTGTCTTCAAGGTCTTTATGAAAGTTGTAGATCTTGAATCCCTCTTTTAGATAATTGAAAGAACACTTTGATTCGACATCTGTAGAGAGAGTTATATGAATTTGTCCCGAGATAAGTTCAATATGATTGAGGGCAAAATCATGTTTGATTCTTTCAGACATAACCTTATGATCCAACCTGAAAATGAAGTGATTCTTGAACCAATAGTGTAGCACCCCCTTACCACAGGGTACACACTAGGATACCCAGAGGTCATTTCGGTACATATCTTACGATAAGGGCGAGCTACGTTCGATCTCTACGTTAACTTCACATGGCATCATATCAATATTCAAATTTTAAAGCATCAATAAAGGACCACAATTTTTAAAACCGGCTTTTTTCCTCGTTTCATTTTATAAAGCCTAAATGTGTACATTGTGCCTTTCAACATTTTCTATATGTACATCATCAAAACCTAATACAAAAGTGCTACATGAAAGAGGAAAATATCCGAAGTCCATCTAGTTTGTCTAGAAATCCCAGCTGACCGACCTTTGAGCCATGACCTCTCTTACCAAACACAATCTACACGGTAGGAAAAGCCTCTCAGTGATTAGAGTCGTCTCTCGGTCCTGAAAAGACAACGTTGCAATTTTGGTGAGTTTTGCAAACTCAAATGAGGTAACCATTATCAATGGTTCTCCCAATTCATGCAACACATTAATTCACATAGCATATAAAACACATATTGCACTTTACATAATATCACAATTTTACTTAGGCATAAGCAAATTCGACCTTTCAATTAATCAAACACACTTGATAAAAATGCATATGAAATGCTTATGAGACACTTTCCAATTATTACATTGTTGTGACTGAGTGCTTGAAATATCCCGTATCCATTTTGGATACCGGGCTCATTATTAACTGTCCCTGATCCGATGAGGATACAGGGCTCATTATATATAGTGAGCCTTAGGCTCTTTTCACTCATTGAGCTTTAAGCTCTGATCAGTGGCTACTCTGATCACAATTGCCATTATCTGATTATGCATTCATGTATGGAATGCATATGCCACATTTAATCACATTATAAAGCACTTCAATATACATTTCACATTTTATAGTCATCGGACCTCCTGTCCGGAATCAACAATCAAACTCATACATTCATCATTCAAGCATAACTTAAGCAAACAATAATTGAGAAAAACTGTCTAGGTTACTCACAGGTTGCTCCCAAAGCTAATGCCTAGAAGTTCTGGAAATGTCTGAGGGTTGACGTTCCAGTTGCTCCTATATATCAATTAACATACACAATATCACAATTTGTATAATCATAAGTATTTAATAATAAAGCACATGTATGAAATGAAATATGTACAATACATGTTCATGATAACCCCGGGTATTTTACCAACAATCTCATCACAAAATTATTCTCATACTCAAAACTCATCTAAGTATAATTAATACTTAGGTTCTGCCCCACTAAAACCATTAAATTCACAATCCAACTTCTTAAGACAATTTGTAGGCCTATATCTCTAGTTTACTTTAAATTAAAAATCATCTCATTTGAAATCCTACAGATCGAGATATCATCAAAATACAGGAGTATGTTCAGTAAAATATCCAGTTCATGCTCTTCCAACTGATACCCTTATTTTGATTAGATCAATCTTTTTCGAGTTAAAAAAAGATATAATTTCTATGGAGAGGTAGAGAAATGTGTTAGGAATCAAATGCTTTAACAATCAGGTCATTTGGAGGTCAGACGACAAAGTTATAGCTGAAAGAATCAATTAAGGTTTTGTCTACATAAGACGAAACAAATAGCAGACGAATGTAAGAGCAGAAGAATGCAAAAGTAGACGAATGAAAAGCAGATGATTCGAAATAAGCAAACGAATGCAAAAGCAGATGAACGTAAAAGCAGAAGAATGAAAAGCAAACAATTTGAAAGAAGCAGACGAATGCAAAGTGCAGACGAATACAAAAGCAGACAATTCAAAAGAAGCAGACGAATGCAAAGAGCAAACGAATGAAAAATAGACGATTCGAAAGAAGCAGACGATTCAAAAGAAGTAGACGAATCAGATAGTCAACTTAAGATGAAGCAGAAATCAACCTAAGATGATACAGACGGTCAACTTAAGACAAAGCAAAAGTCAACCTAAGACGATACAGATGGTCAACTTAAGACGAAGCAGAAGTCAATCTAAGACGATACAGATGGTCAACTTAAGACGAAGCAAAAGTTAACTTAAGACGATATAGATGGTCAACTTGAGACGAAGTAGAAGTCAACCTAAGACGATACAGATGGTCAACTTAAGATGAAGCAAAAGTCAACCTAAGACGATACGTCTCTACAGATGATATGTCTTTACAGACGATAAGATCTAAACTTCTGGACTCAAAAACCTTTTTCTTGAACATCTCTAAGTTTTCATCAACTCATGTATAACACCTATATATTCACATTTGCACAATGAAGAAACTGAGCCTATCACCTTTCCGTATCTAACTATCTATACTATCCTATACATCATTTCATTGCTATTTCAACTTCAAGAACCATTTCCACCTTATCTGATCACTAACAACCCATAACACCATATCCACAATTTTCATCCCCTTAACATAGTGTTCAAGAATATACATATACGTGAATGCTATGATCATGCATTGATAATAAATTTATCAACTTTATTTCAAAAATATACAACTCTAACAATTATATTCACTACTTACTTATTGAAGACTCCAAAAGCTTCAACTATCATCAAACCTTAACTCCATACAACATTACGTGAACCATTGTAAGCACTAACCAGTTTTTTCTCTTAAGGCAGAAGAAACACTTAGCAGTGGAGGAAGTGGTGAGGGATATGAAAAGGTAAGGTTAACTACTAGAAGGAGTTTGATGGAAAACTCTATGTATGAGAAGAATTCGGGGAAGATGATGATAAGGAAAGAACTTAGGAAAAAGGATAAAACCCCCTTTTTACTCTTGAATAACTCAAACTTACTTCTGACAATAATAAAAGCAACTTACACTTGTCACTTTTCCTAAGGTCTAACTCTAACTAAGTTTCTTTTTAAAACTAACTCCATTAACTCTTATCTTGCAATTCAACTATCTCCAAGTCTTCTTTTGAATTTTATTATCCTCTTTGCCCTAATACTCTATAAATTCTGAAATAAGTCCTAAATTTACCGAAATTCATAAATATATATACTTCCACTAGTCAATAAAATTATCAAAATAATTAAATTTCAAATACACAATTTTCCCAACAATCACAACTCTGTTCAATTATACCCAGAATTACTCATGAATGCATGTACAATTTTTCATGTGCAACAAATTTCACTATTTATGCGTATGTATATGACATATTATGCATCAGCGTGAAAAATACATTTCTAAACTCTCATTGCTCACTCATTTTTACTAATCTAACCCTCCCGTAGGAAACGAGATGTTACAAATAATTTCTTAACACATTCCGTCCCTCCGTAGAATTTGATAGCATTAAGCATTGATTTAAGAAAGATGAATTGAATCAAAGTAAGGGTATCGGTTGGAAGAGTATGAATGGGAGCAATTTAAGTATAGTGTACTGTTTCAATATAAGAACAGTCCGAAAATGATTGGGGCAATACTTTTGAAGTTCTAAACTAAATGGATTGATTTCGGTGGCCTTAGAAACTTAAGAAAAGGGAGAACAATTTTTCTAGAAGATATGTCAGAATATTCAAGGATATTGTTGGCAAGACACTTAAACATAAAAAGACATAAGGCATAAATGGAAGGGTAAATGGGACATTTCTCACTCATTAAGGATGTAATTGGAAGAAGAAGTGTTGTCTAGCATTCTAGAAGAAGCCAGATGCGTGGAAGAGAAATCAGAAAGAGAGAAGAGAGAGACGTACGAAAAAGAGAGAAAGAAGATAAAACAAGCTAGGGTTTTAATTGTGATAGTCTTTAAGAGAGATTTTGGGGTTGTTTAAGAAGTGAAAAAGGTAGGGGAAGAGAAGAGCTTCCCTTTGAGCTAAAAATCCCTTCATTTGGTGAAGAATAAAGGTAAAATCATTTTGGATCTTTCGGATTTTTGAAAGGATTTTAGTTCATAGAATTTAGAAAATACTTTGCCTTAAACATTCTAGAATAAATTTGAGTGATTTTGCATTGTGGGATTTTTATTGGATTCCTATTGAATAAGACTTGTTTGTTTTAGAGAACCAAGAGAATCCTACCCAAGAGCAAGGGGAAAGATAACCTTGACTTGAATTTTTGTAAGCAAATGAGGTGGGTAATATGTTTATAGTTGTTGTGTGATGGGAAAATGCCTTGTGCGTGTATTGTGTGCTAAAATGACTTGCTTTGAAATGTTGTGATGTGGAAATTGCATTATGATATATGACTTTTGATAAAAATTGAATTGTGAGTATGATCATGCTATGCCTTGGAATTGTATCATGGCATTTCTATTAAATGTAAAGAAGAAAAAGCATGAGAATACGGATTTTTGATCAAGTTATGCCATAGAAACATGTCATGGAATTTTTTATAAATGAAAAGAAAAAAAAAGAGCATGAAAGCATTTGAAAAAATAATTTTAAGCATGACTATGTGCTTCTGTTTGGGCAAGAGTGGAACCATTCTATTCGTCATGTGCACGTTGACAAGAGCCTTCTCCTGGCTGCCCACTTGTGGCATATGAGCTCCAAAAGAAATGGACTCATTTTGTTCATAGGGTAAACTTCGATTTCTCCATTCTATTTCCATGGAACCCTCGAGCCAATTGTTTGTCCATTTGCATTTTGATATGTTAGGTTATGATGCATGTTTGAGTGTTATATTTTGATGGATGAGTCTTCATGATATGATCTATATGATGGCATTCAAATTATGAAATTTTGAGCTTAAAGTGTGGATGATTGAATTACTAGTCCAATGAGATATAGACGTATATATATATATATATGATGTATATGCATGTTTGATTGTGTGGCTCATTGCCAATAGCTATAAATGTATTGGCCACTGAGCTGTGTAGCCCACCCTATGATTCCCTCCTCAGGTGCAGAAAGAGAAGATTAGCGATCCTTGTAAGGCATTGGAACTCTAAGATAGTTAGAAACCTTCGTAATTGAGTTAGTTTAGGAACTTTTGTATTTTAGAATCATTTAAGCATAAGCATTCAATTGTATTGGGTGTATTTTGGATTTTGTATTTTTTAACTTTGTATTTTGAAAGAAGCTTGTATAAACTTTATTTGGATTCGTTAATGAAATATGATTGAGTTTTTGCTTGTGAATTTCAAATTTTTAACTATTTGATGTTCGATTTTAATGGGCACGCCACTCTTATGGGACGACGGGTTTTGTTTTGTCTCCGAACTGTTGGGCTCCGAAAATGGGGTCCAACAATAACACCATTCCCTTCAATTCATAATCCATATTGACGACATTCACAACTGCAAACAACATACCCCTAATTTATAAAAGTTCAACCTCAGCAATGATAATAATTCTAGAGCAATTATGGGTTTGCTATGGTTTTACATTTTGTGGCTTGGATCGTTAAGGATGTTTTCTTTTTGGTTTCTAAATTATGGTTTCACATTATATTGGATGTTTGACGATACATGAAATTAATTTCACATCAGTCATTAAAGTTTAAATAGAATGTCGGGTTTTAAAATATTCAATCTAAACTTTTTAGATTGCAAGAATATTTAATCATGCAATAATTGCAATTTCAATTTCAAAATTAATCAATAATAATCAAAGATATTTTAACCTAAAATATCTTTGCTCTCTTCAACCCATTCTTTATATATGATCCATTGGGGTCCTAAATATGTTGGCAATATATAGAAATTATAACCCTAAATTATATTTAGGATTAGATAAATTAAACTCCTTTAATTTATTTTTAATTCTCAAATTAAATA
>JAOQMP010000208.1:23476279-23488395 GCA_027563575.1 Erythroxylum pedicellare | reverse complement strand
TTTATTATTGTTAAGCATGATTTAATTAAATTATGAGGCCTTGATAGATTAATTATTTTTGGAGTTAATTAGTATGTTAATGTTGGTAGTATTTTAGTACTTTGGTTAATTGAATTAAATTAGTAAGAGTTTAGTGTAAAAAGGGCATTTTTGGTAGGCCACTTAAGTTTAAGAACCATAAGGCATTGAAGGAAGGGAAAATTGGACATTGCATACTCATTAAGGGTAGAATAGGAAGAAGAAGAGTGGTCTTGCTCTTTAAAGAAGAAGAAGAGCATGAGTTGAAGAGAGAAAGAAGAGAAATTGTGGAGAAAAGAGAGAAAGAAGGAAGAATAAGCTAGGTTTCATCTTTTCTTAATTTTCAAGAGAGATTTTGAGGTTGTTTAAGAAGAGAAAAAGAAAGAGGAAGGGAAGAGCTTTCATTTGAGATAAATATCCCTTTATTTGGTGGAGATTCAAGGTATGAATCCTTTAGGGTTTTGGAAGGGTTTTAGTTCATAAAGCTTAGGAAATGCATGTGTTTAAGTATTCTAGAATCAATTTTTGTGAATGTGCTTTGTGGGTTTTCAATTTGCATTCCTATTGAATTGAAATTTTTGCCAATGTTAAAGGGAATCTAGAAAGGAAAAAGGAGCAAAAGGAGAGGCACCCTTATGCAATTTTATAAGCAAGGAAATAAAGGTGGGTTACTTGTTTATAATTGAGTTAATGAGCCATGACTATCTTTTCAAATCAAGAAAATTGAATGATTTCAAATGTTTTATAGTTATTGCATTTATTGCTTCTTGAATGTTACATTTAGAGCATCTTAAATGTTGCATTTGATGTTTCTTAAATGATTTGAGAAATTGCTACATGTTTGGCATTTGAATTTGGTTGATGATTTTCAAAATGGAATTGAAAAATATTATGAATGTGAAAATCATGTTTTGGAAACATGCCTTTTTGTGCAATATGTTTACAAGTCATGAAATACATGTTATGTGGGTTTGTGGTGGTTCATTTTGTTTTGTCAAGTGCACATTGACTCTGTTAAAGGCTTCTCCCACCTGCCCGCTAGTGGCATGGAGCTCCTTCATAGACTCTCCTCTATTTATAAACTACACAAGACCATTATGTGGGATTGCGATAGATCATTATGTTATCATTAAAGATTCGCAAGAACTCCCTTATGGACCTACCCAAACCATTCTGACATGCTTATATGTTTATGATGTGTTGACAAGCTTTGAAGAATGCATGACTTATGTTATTTATGAGATGTTTAACAAGTTGAGAATTTGATAAATATGCGTTTTGTGGATTAAATGCAAATGTGCTATAGCAATGAACATTTTCAATGGTTTTGCTTATTCTACGTTATAAAATTATTACCCACGAGCTTTTAAGCTCACCCCCATTCTTCCCCATCTCCTGGTGACGAGTAAGAGATCGAGTGACCGAGAGTCAAGGCATCACTCTGAAATCTACATATTTTGTTTTGAAGCTAGTTTAGGCAAAAACACAAGGCTTTAGTCACATATCAAGTATTTCATGTTCATCTATCTTTTGTAATTTGGACACAATGTTGTAATGTAGCTTGAAATGCCCATTAAATCCTTGTAAAACTCTTTCGTTTGTTGTTAATGAAATATATTTGTGTTTTAGCTCATGAATTTTCAAGTTTTCACATTGCATTCATTTGGCTTTCCAATGGCATAGCGTATGAAACTTTTGGGATATTAAAAGTTAAAGGTCGAGGGATGTTTAGAGATGTATGTACATATATTTGTATGTGTGTGTGTTTTTGCATTGTTTGATGTTGGGGTCTGGGTTGAGGATTCAGGGATTTTGCGGCAGTGAAGCCATAGTTTGCCATGGCGAACCTTTCTCGAGATCGACTCTCGCTTGTCCCTGGAAACTTCGCCACGGTGAAGGACAAACTTTCACTGCATCGTATTTTTCCTGAGAGGGATTGAGGAACTTCATCGTGAAGTATTTTTCTTGAAGGGTCCTTGCGAATGCTCCCATCGTTTTGCCACGACAAACTCGCCCGGAGCCCAACCATGGGACTTTAAGATTGTATATTGACTATAAATAGTTGAATTAGGTGACAATGAAGAAAACGTATCCTTTACCGAGGATAGATGATTTAATTAATCAATTACAAGGAGATCAAGTGTTTATTAAGCTAGATTTAAGATCAGGGGACTATCAGTTGAAGATAATAGAAGCTAACGTACCAAAAAGTGCATTCAAGATCAGATATGGGCACTTTGAGATTTTAGTGATGCCTTTTGGGTTGAGAAATGCTCCAATAACTTTTATGGCATGGATGAACAAGGTATTTCAGCTTTACTTGGATCATTTTGTGATTGTGTTCATAGATGATATTTTAGTGGGCTTGAAAAATAAAGAGGAACATTTCGGGCATTTAAGGTTAGTTTTATGAATTATGAGGGAGAATTAATTGTATGTCAATTTCAGTAAGTGTGAATTCTAGCTTGATCAAGTGGTATTCTTGGGTCACATATTATCTGGATAGGGCATTTAGGTGGACCCAAAGAAAGTTGAGGCAATGATGAAGTGGGAAGCCCTGAGAAATGTGTCTAAAATTCATAATTTTTTTTATGTTAGTAGGATATTACAGAAGGTTTGTCAAGGGGTTTTCATTGATCATAACCCTTTTAACAAGGCTTCTGAGGAAGAATGTACCTTTCAGATGGACTGATGAGTGCCAAAAGAGTTTTGAGGAGTTAAAACACCGATTGACTATAGTGTCAGTGTTAGCTATACCATCAGGATCTGGAGGATATCTTATGTATAGTGATGCTTCACACCAAGGTTTAGGATATGTATTGATGCAGTATGGCTGAGTGATTGCATATACATCAAGATAGTTAAGGTCACATAAGTTTAACTATCCAGTTCATGACTTAGAACTTGCTATAGTGGTGTTTGCTTTGAAGATTTGGAGACATTATCTGTATGGTGAGACATTTCATATATTTGCAGACCATAAAAGTTTGAAATATTTGTTGAGTTAGAAGGAGTTAAATATGAGACAAAGGTGGTGGATTGAATTACTTAAAGATTGTGATTGTACAATTGAGTATCACCCTAGTAAAGCTAATGTTGTGGTTGATACATTAAGTAAGAAATCCAATAATAGTATGGCACAGATTCATACATCGAGGTTTCCAAACTTAATACAACTGAGAGTATAAAATGTTGAGCTGAATTTGGGACAGAATAAAGCATTGATAGCTACATTAAAGCCTAGATCGGTATTGTATGAAAGGATTAGAAAAGCTCAAAGTAAGGATCTAGAACTAGTAAAGCTTATAGAGAAGTTGAAATAGAATCCGAGTTCTGGGTTTGAACTGAGAGACAATGCATTGTGGTTAAAGCAGAGACAATTCAGATTCACAATATGTTCCATGTTAGTATGCCTAGGAGATATCTGTCAGATCCGACACATATATTACTGGCTCAGGAGGTTAAACTTGCAACTAACTTGAGTTATATGGAGGAACTGGTTAAAATAGTGGGCTATCAGACTAAACAATTAAGAAACCGAGTGATCCCATTGGTTAAAGTACTTTGGAGAAATCATTCGACAGAAGAAGCTACATAGGAGAGTGAAGAGAATATGAGGAAACAATACCCCCATTTGTTTAATCAATCAGGTAAGAATTTTGAGAACGAAATTTCTTAAAAGGGGGAGAATTGTAATAGCCGGTTTTCCATACTAAGGGTTAAAGACTTAAAATTTTGCATATGAGTAATATCATTGAGAGTTCATGAAATGCATTTCATTCATATGCATATCATTAGCATACATACTTGAATTATACATTAATACACATTGAAAAGATAATATATGCACTCAATTGACATATTCCAGGGTATGAAACGTTTGAAATGATAATGATGTGAATTATGTATTGTTTATGTCATGAATTTTGGTTTAGTGGATTATAAGTAGTAAACTTGGAATTTATTGTTACAATTGTAAAATTTATGAATTAAAATGTACATTTAGATTAGGAAAAATGTCAATTGGCAAGACAAGTTAACATGGAAAATTATGATGACTAAGCCTATAATTGAACGACATTTGGCATAGATAAATGAGTGACATTTCACATAGGTAATTAATTGACAAATGGCAACGATGAATGAGTGAAAAATGGACTAATAACTAGGTGATATTTGGTGGCTTATGAAGAGGATAAGTGGCTAGTATGCTTAAGGACACATGTTAATATAAGATAATGACACCTTGCACTTAGTTGACCTAAACAAATGCTGGAAAAGTTTCTATGTGTTTCCTCTTACCGAAAACTGCATTCATCTCATAGCTCTACATTTTTGGTTTAAGTCTTGCTAAATGGCTACACCAAAATCCATGCTTTTACCTTCACAAAGTTAGGTAAAGAATCAGAACATAGTTATCCTTGTTATAGTCTTTGATCCTAGCAAAAAACCATTTAATTCTTACCTTGAATTTATGATGATTTTGCATGCATGGGGAGTTGAATTAGCTTGATCTTTATGGCATGTTATAATAAAATGGTTGTGATGATTGAATTGGGATGAATTGTATATGATGCTGATGATGAATTGTGTTGGAAATTGATACCTGAACTTGGACACTTTTATGCCTAGTTTTTGATGTATAAAAATCATAGGTTATATCTTGTTTCATAGATGAATTGGATTAGGATTTTGGGGTATCATGGAGGTGAATTTATGTTAAAGAAAGGTGGTAATATAGTGATCTTGAAATGGGAAAGAACTAGGACTACATGTATGATCAAATGAATGATAGTTACTGTTTTGATTTTGATGCATGAAAGACCATAAATTGTGAGCTACAAAATGAACGATTTGAATTGGAATTGGATATGGAATTAATAAGGAATTGACATATAATTAAGGTATAATTGAGGTATAAGTGATGGACTATGATGAAGATGTGTTAAATTTTGTATAAAGATGTTAAAAGCTGGAAAAAATTGAAGGAAAAGGATGGTGAACCTTCAGTTCACTCATCCCATGAACGTGGGAGCTCCTTCCCATGATTATGGGCAATGCATGAAAGTGAGAAAATTTCAGTTTTGTGTGATATTTAAACCATATAAGGATTTCACTTAGCTGCAATTGGACATGATTGGGGCTTAAAATGAACCTAAATAATTGCTTAATTAATTGATTAAGTGTTTAATAAGTTTAGGTTGTTCATTGACGTTATAAGTTAAGGAATGGATTGTTTGATATCAATGTATATGAATTTGGGAAGTATGATTTGTTAATGGTATAAAGATGTTCTTATTAATGCAAATATGATTCAAAGGATATAGGTAATGAATTAGGTATGATTGAATGAGAATTGGGGAATTATGTGAATATATAATGCTAGGAAAGGATTGATGAATGTATGATTGATGAATTTAAAGTAATCAAACTTACTTATTACATAACCTAATTGCAAACTAGATAAATGAAAGCTATAATGAATGAATGATTAAGACTTGTGAATAAGGAAACATACCCATGATAGTCAATTGAACATATAATGAACATAACACATATACATGTGTATGATTGAGTACTCATTTGATTAAACAAGTTAATAATGTGTAAATATGTGTGCATTACATGATATAGACGCATAAATTGAGCTTCTATATCCAAACATTGCCAGATCATCAAGGTAATAGTTATCTGGAGCGTACTGTAAGTTAACCTAGATGTTTTCTCAATATGTTTGAATTGTTTTTGATTAACTTTCAGATATTGAACTATTATTGATATGATTGTGATATTTTGGACATTGTTGATATGAGGAGTTTGATATTCAGGATTGTATTGGAAGTGTTTTCAAATTGAATGTGCAATATGAAATGTATTCTCAACTGTATGTTGAATGTCGAATTCAGATTCGATGCATATAATAAGTGAGTGTGCACTTTGAATGAAAGTTATTGATAGCATATTACATGAAATGATGCATTCCATCACATGAATATGCATGATCAGATAAAGGAGTTGTGATCGAAGTGACCAGTCTGAAAAGGACTTAAAGATTATAATTGTGCACAAAAAGTCACAGGCTCAATTATTAATGAGTCCGATATCCACAAAGGGGTACGGGATAGTATCTAAAATGAGCTTGGTATTCACAATGGATAGGGGATAGTAAATAGGCACTCGGTCACAATAAAATAATAATGAAAGTGGAATCCCATGTGCATTTGCATATATATATCATTACATATATCAGGTAAATGATTGTGATGAATTATTGAATTGTATTGATATATGGATATGCAATGTTTGTATACATAATGATGATATGAATGATTAGATTATTCTAAAATGAATATATGAAATGTTTGTATTTATAATATGCTTGTTGAAATATGATACATATATTGTGATTTGGTATATAGAACTTAATGATGTGATATATGGGATTGGATTCTGAATAATGTGATATACTTATGAATTTGGTTATATACTTATGATGTTTGTGTTCTAACTTGAGTGAGCACATTGATGATGGATCACTTACTAAGTTCACAAAACTTATCAAAATTGCAACATTGATTTTCAGGTACTAAGGAGATCTAGCTTCTAAAGCAATCTAGTTG
This sequence comes from Erythroxylum pedicellare, assembly GCA_027563575.1. Taxonomy (NCBI): domain Eukaryota; kingdom Viridiplantae; phylum Streptophyta; class Magnoliopsida; order Malpighiales; family Erythroxylaceae; genus Erythroxylum; species Erythroxylum pedicellare. The sequence continues at coordinate 23,481,757 of JAOQMP010000208.1, read as the reverse complement.
AAGTCTAGTATTATCAATTTTGGGAACAAGAAATGACTCAAAGGTCTGGTCACTTGATATCTAAGGAGTTAGATAGAATGTGTTTGTTTAGTTTCTCATTTCATGTAGAACATTTTTTATAGAACAGTGAACTCACATATGTTTTTATACGGGTATATAATATGTGACAATATACCATCAATAAATGCAAAATCCATATGCGTATTCTCATTACCTCATATCAATGCTAAAACATTATCAATTAACTTTATTTGAGACTTAATCAGAAGAACAATCTCAATCAAAATGACTATCATGCAATATCGAACAATGGTATGAGATACCAAAATCTCATGTACCTCTCACAATTGAAGCTCGAAGCATGAAAATTCACTAAAAAATGACTTTAATATCCTTTAGTTAATTTTTCTGAAGTTAAACTTTATTTATTACCAATGTAATAAATCTAGAAAACTTAAAAACTCACTTTATGAATTCACCGAACCTAGAAATTGACCCAAAACAACCCGGTGCATTATTTTGTGAATTCTAACATTTTTAAGTTTTTTTGTCCTATAGAGAGTTGATGTCAGCATTCACTGTAGCAATGACATCAGTAACACGTCAGCAGTGCATCAACACTATGTGTGTCTCAGATGGCATATTCGTTACACGTGCCTACAATAACATGCCTTTAGATGAGGATGGCGTATGAAGATATGGACCTCACTCGGACCCACATGCCACAACTTCCCATTCTCGCTGTGCATTAGGCAAGTGTTTGGTGTGTGTGCCAAACACCTACTGCCTCAAGAGCCCAGGATTATTGGGCGTGCGTGTGGCACACATGCTCGACTGCCTCCTTCTCTTGTCGCTCTTATTACTAAAAAATGTGATTTTTGTGACTTTTTGATGGTTTTCTCAACTTCCAAGCTCGTTTTAAAACCATTTATCAATGTTATACACAATTCACCTCAATTCATGCATTAATACGCAGTTAAAAACACAAAAGAGGTTGATTTCTCTGATATCCTTATAGAGAAAATACAGAAAAACTACGTTCACTCGATCACGTAGCTACTCTGATATCAAGTGTAAGGCAAAACACGAGCCTTCATTATGTGTCTAGGATCAAACATGAAAGTGAATAGACGGAGAAAAACATGAAACATGTCTGATTTTATTTCCATAACTTTGGATGAATTTTCTAGAGCCGAAGTAGACGCATTTCCTCAATGAACTTTTCGAAATTTGATCACCAGAATGTCATTAACGTCTTTCTACAACTTTCTTAACATATAAACCTCTTAACGGGTTAAAGAATCTACATGTTCATGATTTGCTTAAACAAATGTAGGAGACTTTAACCTTATATATATAGCATCTATATCAGGCTTCTTCATCACTGGCCCAATATAGGTCTGGTCCACTCCGGTCCACACTGATTAGGACCTATTTCTTTGCTAGAATTTAGTTAATTAAACCAGATCCTTTATTAGGCTATTTTATTATCTTTAGTCGAATTAAACATGATTCACTTAACCACAAATTTACTAAAATCATTAAAACTGTATTTAATTATTGTTTAACCTTAGGAAAATTTCTAATAGCCCCCTTCCTCCTTTTCTCAACGCACACTTACACAGTTAAAAAAATGTAGACTTGCTCATATGAAAAAATTACACCCTCAAAAGACATAATAGTAAGGTATGCTCGTGAATCTGTGAAAAGATACATACTAGCTTTAACGCAACCTTACAGTCCCAAAAAACAGATTCTCTCGTATGTAGTCACATGTCTTAAAAGGCCATCAATAGAATTTCTCCAAGAAAAGATGCATACTTGTTTATATCATCTTCACACCTATAACACGTAGACATGTTATCACATAGTATTGCATAATGAAAATGTGAAAACTCACAATTACTCAATTCTAACTAACACAAACATGTATATATATTCGTTTAAAGGAAATTTTGCATAATAAAGATATATGCATTCTCTCATACACTGTCTCATACGATGGAGACATAAATTTGCTCATATGCACTCTTTTACAACGAAGAAATGCAAGCATGTGACCTCACACTCGATAAGAAGTGTACTTATACAAGATGCAATATCACGCTTGATAAGTTGTAGTCTCCTGTATAACAAAACACATAGTTGCAAACATTTTCTTGGGCTCGATAAAATGTAAAGCCATAGACTTACAGTCTCATGCTTAGTAAAATAGAGAGCCACAAACTTGTGGTTTTTGATATCTTATGACACAACACACTCAATGCACACATAATAGAGAGAGAGGGAGGGAGGGAGAGAAGGGAAGGGGAGAATTTTAGTTCAATCCCAATACACAATTGATGTAAGGATTTATTACACTCTTTTGTAGGCAACAAAAAAACAATAAAATACTAGAGTTTTACTTATACAAGCAATTTCTTATTAGAACAAAACTTTGGTCAAATTGTATAGAATGCTTAAGGATGAAGTAAGCCCCATTTTCCATAATTTTCGCTACCATTTAATGAAGTTACTTATTGTCTCTCTCCACTTGCTTTATGATGATTTTGGCTATCATTTAAGGTTGTTATCTCCTTTCATGCAAAGCTAGCTTAATTTATTTATGGATATTGCCTCCCTTAAATAAAGCTGATAGAAATTTATCATCCCCAACAATTTTTTTAGTTTTTGAAACACCTTAAACTTTAGTGGTTTAGTAAAAATATATGTAACTTGTTCTTCATTGTGATAATAATTAATCATTACTTCCTTTTTAGTTACTAACTCGTGAATTTTGTGAAATGAAATGTCTATATGCTTGGATCACTTATGAAAAATTGGATTTTACATAGTGATATTGCGAACTTATTATTATATAATAATTCTGTTGGAGCTTTTTGTTTTTGATGTAGTACTTCAAGCATTCTTCTTAGTTATACTACCTATGTAGCACAACTGGTTGCTACAATATATTCTGCTTCAGATGTAGATAATGCAACCACGACTTGTGTCTTTAAAGAACATGACATTGCACCAGTGCCAAGATGAAAAACATACCCAATGTGCTTTTTCTTGTTTCAATATCTCTACCCCAATCACTGTCTGTGCAACCTATAAGATTCACATAATTAATATTTGCATAAAACATTTCTTCATTCAAACTACCTTTGATATATCGAAAAATCCTCTTTGCTCCTTGTAAATGACAGGTACGAGGCCCCTCCATAAATATTTTAAGTAATTGGACTCGAAAACCTATATCTAGTCTGGTTGCAGCTAAATACCTTGGACTTCCAATTAAACTATTGTAGTAAGTTGAATTTATAGGTCTCCCTTTATCTTTTTTTATTTGTTTCAATTTCTCTTTAACTAGGGTGGGAGTTGGTTTTGAATTTTCCATCTTAAATTTCTTCAAAATATCATTTGTATACTTCCTTTGGGAAATAAAAATTCCATCATCCTATTGAATTACCTCTATTCCAAGAAAACAAGACATTAGACCTAAGTCTTTCATATCAAATGACTTTACCATAGCACCCCTAAATTCTTCAATCAACTTTGAGTTATTTCCAGTAAAAATTAGATCATCAATATAAAGACACACAATTAAAATATCACCAAGCTCAATAAATTTAGCATATAAAGTATGCTTAAAAGGATATCTTTCAAAATCATGCTTTGTGAACTATTAAACCAATTCTTTTATACCATGCTCTTGGTGCTGACTTCAATCTATACAATGTTTTTTTTTTCAAACTATAAACTTTATCTTCTTTTCCTTTAATTTGATACCCTGCAAGTTGCTCAATATATATTTCCTCTTATAAAGTTCCATTTTAAAAAAATAGATTTGACATCCATTTGATAAATTTCTAGTTATTTTGAGCTAGAGAGATAATAATGTGAATAGTATCTAATCTTGTAATAGGAGCAAACACTTCAAAGTAATTAATACCTGGTTTTTGCTTATATCCTTTTGCAACCAATCTAGCTTTAAATCAATCGATTTCACCGTTAAGCTTGTACTTTGTCTTGTACGCCCACTTTACTCCTATAGGCTCTTTCTCAGTAGGCAAATCTATTAATTCCCATATGTCATTCTTTTCAATTGCATATATTTCTTTATTTATGGCTTTTCTCCATTTCAATTCTTTTGATGCCTCCTCATAATTAACTAGTTCAGAATCTGCAAATAAAACAAAATTCATAATCTTTTCATTAGATAGATCATTATCAGTACTTATCATATAATCATCCAATCTGGTTAGTAACTAACGACATCTTTTAGGTCTACTAGATGTCTCTGGATGGGTTATTGAATATGCCCAAGGATTTTCTTCTTCATAGCTTTTTGAATCACCACTAGAATTTCATGGGAAGTTGAAGACCAATCACATATTCTATCCCCATTAAATGTTACATCATAACTAACAATCGTCTTTTTTGTATTTGGGTTATATAATCTATAGGCCTTTAAATTTGCACTATAGCCTATAAAAATACATTTCTCGTCTTTGTCATCTAACTTCTTCCTTAATTAATCTAGTACATAGGTATAAATAGTACACCCAAAAACTTTGAGCTGTCGAATGGTAGGTTTCTTCCTACTCCAAGCTTTCTCAGGTATTTTATCATTAAATCTTTTTTATAGACATCTGTTTAAAATATAAACTGCACAAGCAACAACTTTTGCCTAAAATTCTTTAGGCAATTGTTTAGATCTTATCATACATCTTACCTTGTCCATAATAGTCTTGTTCTTCCTTTTTGCTATTCCATTCTGTTGAGGCGTGTATCTGCTGGTCAACTGATGTTAAATTACATACTGCTCAAAGATTTCTGTGTATCCAAGATACTCTTGACCCCTATCTGTTCTTAATGTTTTAATTCTGAATTAAAGCCACTTTGTTTTTTCACAAACACTTTAAATGATATAAGTGCATCACAAGATTATGGTTTTTGTTTTAGAAAATACACCCAGACCTTTCTACTAAAATATCAATAAAATAATAAAATACTTGTTACCACCATTAGAGGGAACTTCAATAGTACACAGATCTAAAGGAATAATTTCCAATAGCTTCTTTACTCTATAGGACTTTCCAACTGGAAATACATCCTTATGCTTTTTCCCCAACTCACATGTCTCATATATATGGTTAGGAATATTCACAAAAGGTAAGTTAGACATAAGCTCTTTTCTTAATAGATATTTTAATCCAAAAAAATGAAAAAGTCCAAAATGTTTATGCCATAGCCAGTTTGCATCAGGTATCACATAATTCCAGCAAGAAATTTTTTCATGATGAATTTTTAGTGGGAATAGACGATTAGAAGAAATCGTTACCTTTGCAATAAATCTTCCACCCCTGTCTATTACGGTGCAAAAATCATGATGAATTTGTATTTTATAACCTTTCTCCGATAATTGACCCATGCTCAATAAGTTATGATGAAGACTAAGAACCTAGAAAATATTAGAGATAAAATTTGTAG
>JAOQMP010000208.1:23445699-23459061 GCA_027563575.1 Erythroxylum pedicellare | reverse complement strand
GGACAGAACACAAAGATTTACGTGGTTCGGTCAACGTTACCTATGTCCACGGCCGGAGGGTGAGCAATGTTACTAATATGTGGAGAATGTATACAAGGACAAAGGCTAGAACAAAAGGCTTTCAAAACTCATAAGTATACAGAAAATTATTGAAGAGAGGATGAGAGGATTTTTTTTGGCGTATTTGAAGCCTCAGCATTTCCTCCATTTATAACAACATTTAGAGCATTCGTCCAAGCTTAATTCTATCAAACTTTCAAACTTAACGTGATCTTCGCACAGGCAAAATCCATTCCAAAGCATGTTTGAAGACTTTTGGCCAAGCATGGCCAACCAAAAAGTCTTCCTTAGCTAACAATTTTTGACTCTTGAGGGCCAAGGCATGCAACATAGCTGAATTAGAATAGATGCTTTCATAGATCACGACGAGGTTCAGAAACCATTTCTGTCAGGAGAAAAGCAATGTTTGCAGTAGAGCAAGAGCACAAGCTCCACCATCAAATCCTTTTAATATGTCAATAATAGTCTGGAATGTTTGAGGCTTGAATTGCCCCACAAAACAAATGGATTTAAAGGATTTTGATAAGAGGAAATAACCTCTAATAGTCAGACTTCTTGAGATAAAAATAAAGCAAGATAGGCTGGAACAAAAAAACATAATAGGGGAGGATTGGCGGTATGTTTCAAACTATGTACACCATGCATATGGGAGACTTATTATTTACTATAAAGCTGATAAGCGAAGAGGGGAAATTCTCCACGTTACTAATTAGCTTATGCATTTGAAATTTTATTTTCTGGCTGAGCAAGTTGATCTGGTTGCTTCATTCATCTATGCCAGTAATTTTGGTTTCCAAAGGGCCCTGTTATGGCATGACTTAATCAATCTTCACAGAGGAATGGATCAGCCATGGCTACTATGTGGGGACTTCAAGTCTATTTTGTTCAAGTCAAAAGCTTAAGGCAATTGTAATCTTTGCAATTACACACAAGATTTTAATCACTGCATCAATACAATAGAAGTGACAAACTTGGGGTACATAGGATATAAATTTACATGGTCTAGCAAACAATCATCAAGGTGGAAGAATGAAAAACTTGGGGTATATAGGATATAAATTTACATGGTCTAGCAAACAATCATCAAGGTGGAGTATCCAGAAGAAATTAGATCATGCTTTGGTGAATGCCAAATGATTGGCTCAGTTTCCTAATAGCCTTGTAGTGTTCTAAGACCCTCTTTTTCAGACCTTACCCCTATCAAGGTTGTGAATATGCTTCAAAAACCAGTTCGAGTTTATCCTTTTCGACTTAACAATTATCTAACTCATGATCTTGACTTCTTTCCAACTTGTAGAAGAGGTGTTGGTTATGTTTCGAGGAGCCAAACAATATCAATGTGTTGAGCAGATGAAAGCAATTAAGTGTGAACTCAAATAGTTGCACTCCCTAAGAGGTTCACTGTAGAGTAGCAATCACTAACACTATCTCCCTCAGACCCTGCACTACTTCAACAAGAAAAATAAGCTCTCTCTACTTATTTAACAGTAAAAAAAATCATGAATCCTTGCTCCAACAAAAAGCTAAAGTGAATTGGTTAAAAGATGGGGATAGAAGCTCCAAATTCTTCTTTCATTCCATCCTTGCCCATAAAAACAAGAATCCTATTAGCTAAATCCTTACTAATAGGGGACATCTACTCTAGACGCAAGAGGACATTCAAACTATTGCCATAAATTTCTTTTTCGAGGCTCTCCCACTATCACTGCTGGTTTAAATGGTGATCTCTCTACTCTCAATTTGTGACAGATTACATAAATTGATAGTGAAATATTAACCAAGACCATGGAAGAGAAGGAAATTGGGGAAGCAATATTCAACATGGATGGAAACAAAGCTCCTAGTACTGATGGCTTGAATGGATTTTTCTTTCAACAATCTTGGGGCATTGCAGGTACTTATGTTATGAATGCAGTAAAGGAATTCTTTTCTAATGGCGTCTTGCTTAAAGAAATTAATAAAACTTTTCTATGCCTGATACCAAATAGTGCTAATCCTTCAAGCTTCACCGACTTTCGACCTATTTTTATCTATAAATTCATTTCTAAGATTGCCTGCACCAACTTTATCTATAAAATTATTTCCAAGATTCTGACGTGAAGATTGAAGAGAGTGATCACAACCCTTATCGGTGACAATCAAAGGGCTTTCATCAGCAACAGACAGATCGAATATAACATATTAATTGTGCAAGAACTCCTTAAAGGCTACTCTAGAGTAAACTTAGCAAGAAACTGAACCATCAAGATAGATTTCCACAAAGCCTATGAAAATGTATACTAAACTTTTCTATGGGATCTGTTGGCAATATATGGTTTTCCAAGAATCTTCATCAGCTGGATTAAGGAATGTATCACTATGACAAGTTTTTCCATCCTTATTAATGGCATCACATTCTCGTCTTTCAAAGCTGGGAAAGGTTTAAGACAGGGGACCCTCTTTCCCCCAACCTTTTTATCATGTGCATGGAAGCTTTGAATTTTCTAATCAAGCTTGAAGTGGATTCAAATATTAATTTTAAGCATCACTTAAAATGAAAAAAACTTGATCTCACTAACCTTGCTTTTGTTAAAGATTTACTACTCTATTATAGTGCAATTATAACCTCAATCATCAGCAATATACGTGCATTGCACAAATTTAAGACAACATCGGGCTTACAGATTAATCTCAATAAGAGTCATTTCAACTATCCAAGAAAGCATCGTGGATGGCTGCACAAATTGCCTCTCTCATATGAATAACAAAGGATCCCTTGCTAATATATTTGGGTCTCCCTGTGTCAGTAAGGAGACTAACTTTTCTAGAATGCAACCCTCTTATAAAGAAAGTGCAGAAGCGAATGGGTTAACAAATCTTTATCTTTTGTAAGGAAGTTACTACTCATAAAATCAGTGTTAAACTCCCTGCACATTGGAGCTCACATATTTTTCTATCAAGACATGTCATCAAGATAATTGAGTGGCCTTTCAAGGATTTTTTATAGAATTACTCAAATGGTGTAAGAGGCAGTGCCAAGGTGAAATGGGCATATATTTGTTATCCAAAACACGAAGGAGGGTTAAATATATATCTAATAAAACTTATCAACCAAACACTCCTAATGAAGCGATTTTGGTGGATCCTTGAAGATAGGCATTCTTTATGACTTAGATGGCTTTACTCGTACTTTCTCAAAGGCAAAAGCATATGGGAAATTAAGAAAAAAGCCTCACATTCTTTCTTCCCAAATCACCTTCTACAATTGAGACACATAGTTGAGGATACTATGTCTTGTTCCATTGGTTACGGGAAACATACCTCTTTATGGTTTGATAATTGGTTAAGAAGAGGACCCCTTTATCCATTTCTTGGAAGCAGCAAGAAGCTCGATTGATATCCCACTACAAACAAAGATCGACTCTTTCATCATTGTAAACAGCTAGTGTTTTCCTACATGTCTGAGCCATTTACAACCTTCATACAATCTTAACTCACTCTAATATGATACATTCTTATGGAACAATCAACCAACCCATCAATTGTCAAATAAACATATGATAGATCTTTTACGGTCGTAGAAACTAGTAGTGGAGTGGTCTCATATTATCTGGAATAATAACATTCCTCCAAAATCTGCCTTTCTCCTATGGCTAGCCACTCAAAAACTTTTCAATACTGCTAATAGGATTCAGGAATCACATGCCCATATCTTCTTTACATTTGCAATCACAAAAATGTCTTTAGGAAGTTGTTGTAGCGACATGTCAATGGTTAGCTCCACCTTGCACACTCTCCATGGCTCTACATTAGTTATCTACTGAATGCACTTCACCAAAACTGGTTCATTCTCTAGCAGTTGGCTTTTATGTACAAATCATCTGGAAGTAATGAAGTGTTCGAAGGTTTGAAACTAAGAAAAAAGATGTCTCCTTTTTTTATCTTTGAGACTCTACATAATGTCCACGAGATCCTCATGTTGCAAAACATAGCTTAAAATTTCCCTATATTTTGTAATATTACTAGATCATTAAGTCTTTTGAATTTTTTTTTCGAAGTCTTCTAACCTTGGTGTGGCCAATGTAACCCTTTTGTATGTCTATAGATGTTTTGTAACTCTTTATTAATGAAATTCTTATTTTTTAAAAAAAGAGACGTGGTTTAGTTGTCTGAATTGTGTCGTCATGCTTATGGACAATTGGAGCATACAGAGGAGACAAGATCCTCTATCCAATTTTATAGTGTCTTATTATGTCCCATGAATCTCAGCCATTCATTTATGCAGGTCTCGAATTTATTTATGCAGGACCCACGCGGGAGTCGCATAAATAAATGACTGAGATTTCATAGGACAGAATAAGACACCATAAAATTGGACAGAGGATCCGAACTTCATACAAGGGAGGATGTACATGTGCCATAAGGGTTAAAGTCAAGTGTATGAATTACACAAGCTCCAGACATCTAGATAGTATGTCGAGTGTCGAGTGTGTAGCAGAAGCTTAATGTTAATGCATTATAATATGACAAACTCAAAATTCAAAGAATTGTATAATAATCCTTATAATTGTTTTGAATCACTTTTGGGGTCCTATAGTTGCAAAAAGTTAATCATGCAACTACTAATTGAGTGCATTTTTAATAAAGAAGAAAGCTATAATTTTATTATCCCATATAATTTATCTATTATAATATATTACATTATTTATTACTTTCTGAGATATTATTTTTTTTAAAAACGTAAATAAAAGAATTAGATTATGAGTTAAACTTCTTTACAAAAGAAGGGTAAGAACCAAAGAATGTTATTAGCCAACAAAACGACGTAGCTATGGGAAACAAATAAACACACCGTAGAGATAGAAATAAAGAGCTACAATAATAGTGAAGTCGTTAAGCTTATTAAAGCCTTCAGAGAAAGGATTCCCAAATTAGGGATTCATCTCCCTATTCCCCTCTAATGTTTGAATGCATGCCTTGAGGTAATCAACACCTTGAATCCTCCTCTTCTGATGGGCACTCAGCTCCTTTGATTTCTGATGAAAGAATTGACAATCCCTGCAATGCCTTTACCTCTGCTACAAAGTTCATCAAGCATTTACTCATCTTGCTATAAAGTTCATCAATCGTTTACTCATATAGGTACTCTATTAATCTTTACCACATTTTGTTTTACCCATCAATTTTAGAGATTTTACTAACATGGGAAAGTCCTTCGTCTAGTCTAAGCCTCCAGAAGGGAATACCCAAGTTAGGGTTTCTATCTTCGATTGATCTTCAAATGTCGTGTAGCATCCACCCACATAAGGTAAGCCTTAAAATATTTGTTGATGCCTAAAATTAGTTCTCACCATCTTTGATGAATTTCATCAGAGGTCTCACCACAAAGATGATTCACCCCAGTTACACCACCCTACTTAGCTTACCTGTTTGTTAGTTATGTAAATGGTCTTTTACTTCTAATTATTACTGGTTGATTTCTTGCACTATTTCATTCTCCATGAGGCTAATAGATTAGGATTTACTCTATTTGATAGATAGAGTAGTTTCTCCCTAATTCCATATAATAGGGAGGATAGAATCTCATCCCTAGTGTGATTCTTAAATCAAGGTTATTGATAATATATTTTAGCATTGTCATATGCCAACGAATATTTGCATAAAAATTTTCATCATATAGTGGTAAGTTTGTTTCAAGTTTATACTCATGCAAAAAATATGATGATAACATATATGTATATCCTTTATGCTTGTGAAATGTTTGAATGTTAATAAGAATGTAGTCAAATATATTAACCTTTCTTATTAGTATTTGGACTCTTTTGTTTTGAATGTTAAGTGATGTCTCTTATTTTATATCTGGTTATTATACCATAGATGTTAATCTTATATGAAGTATTGAGATGTGTATAAAGGCATATGATGGAAAATAGTTATTATCTAAGTGATAAATACTCCAGCAAATAGTTGATAGATGTAAGCATACTATGTTTTATTAAATTTTAAGTGTCTTGTTAGATCTATATACTTACGAGCATTGAGGGTTTTATTATTAGATATAAGACTTGCTTAAAATTTTTTTTGGCATTGTTGTTGGGAACTTAACAAGTTTTTAGCACCGTTGATGGGGATTTTAGCATTAGGACAATTTGAATTACTTTGATTTAAGGGATTATTACCCTCTTTTGTGATTGCGGTACCCAATGATAAGAAATTAAAAATTAAAAAAAGAAGTTTGGATGCAAAGTAGAAGACACATCAATTAAGACATCACAAGGTAAGAATGAGGAATTCGAAGAGTTAAAACAGTAGAAAGAGGTAGAAAGAATTATGGTGGAGGAAATATATTATAGAGAGCAAAGGACCCTTGTGGATTTCATGAGGCTAGGGTTCAACGCTTATCGTCAAGGAATTATATGACCACCATTGCAAGCAACACACAATTTATTTGAAGAAAGAATGAGGAAAGAGTTAAAACACTAAAAAGAGATAAAAAGAATGATGGTGGAGGAAATATATTATAGAGAGCAAAGGACCCTCGTGGATTTCATGAGGCTAGGGTTCAACGCTTATCATCAAGGAATGCAAGCAACACACAATTTGTTTGAAGAGATGGCAAATAATAGTTGTCTTTGGACATTGGAACCAAGTAGACAACAATCCACCTTTTCGGATCTAGAAGGAATGATTGATGTGCGTTTAGTGACAGTGTTTCAGGTTGAGATCGAAAACCTCCCCAAGTAATTATAGAGCCTGACATCCGCCTCTTTCTCTCCATTTAAAACAATTTATCATGGATTTGATCTATGCAGATAAGAGAGCCATATAATAGCTAATTGCTTCCTCATGGAAAACAACAACGTGTAACAATTCGATTTCATAAGAACATAAGTTAGTCAAGGAGGTACTGATCCTTACTAGAACATATACAATCCTAGGTGGTAAAACTACTCGAATTTCTTTTGGTCTAACAATGCATGGACTTAAATGGGAACTTAAGGCCTACCGAAATTTCAACAAGATGAGTCCAATTTATAGGATTCAAAATTGGACAAGCTCACGAGTATAGAAGGACAATTTCAGCAAATAGTGAAATATCATGCCTCTTCTATTCATAACCTAGAGGTTCAAATGGGTCAGCTTGTCAATAAATTTTGTACGAGAAGTGTGGGAAGGCTTTCGAGCAACATTGAAGTAAATCCAAGAGAGCAATTTAAGGATATCACATTTAGGAGTGCGAAAAAGATAGAAGAACCAATAGAAAGACAAGCTAAACCCTTTCTTGTATAAGACCAAAGGAAATAGAAAATGGATGAAACTAAGAATAAGGACCCTCTATATCTTTCTCCTTCGCCTTACCTACCAAAAATACCATTCCCACAAAAAATTTGGAAGAATAAATTGGATATAATATTTACAAAGTTTGTAGAGAAGTTAAAGAAATTGCAAATTTCCTTAACCTTTGTGGAAGCTTTGAAGAGGACACACATATACAAAAAGTTTCTTAAAGACATATTATAAAGCAATCGGACTTGGGATGATAGTCAAATGATAGCCATGACAGAAACCTATAGATCCTTAATTACCTCCCACTTGCCTTACAGTTGAAATATCTAAGGAGTTTTACTATACCCTATGTAATTGGTAATTTACAGATTTCTAAATGCTTATGTGATTTAGGCAGAAGTGTAAATCTTATGCCTTTTTAAATCTTTAGGAAATTGGGGCTAGGCGATGCGAAGCCAACTTCTATGCTTATTTAGTTGGCTGATCGATTAATAAAGACACCGTTTGGCATGGTGGAAAATGTGCCTATAACAGTGGACAAGCTATAGACTTTAAAGAGGATCAAAACTATTCATTAATTCTTGGCATACCATTTCTGAACACTAGAAAAGCTTCAGTAGATGTCCATGAAGACAACCTTATCCTTCGGATTGGTGATGAACAAGTGAAATTCAATATGAATAAGGTGTTAAAGAATCTGAAGGAGGGAAACTCATTTATAAGAATTGATGTATCTAAATCCTTAAAGGAGTGAGAGGAAGAAGAACAGATAACGATGGGCATAAAGCTTGAAGCATATAAGGAAGTCTCTATTTAAAAAAAAGGAAATAGCAAAGGAAGAAGAATAGATGATAGCAGAGATTGAATTTAAAGAATATAAGGAAGTCTCTATTCAAGAAATAGAAGAAGAAGAGGGTAAGGGGGTGATTGAAGAAAAACGGGGGTAGTTCACCCTTCTATAGGACAAATTACTGGATTCGATAGAAGATTCAAAGAGTTTTATCATTCCCTTTTTTATTGATAGTTTGTTATAAAAAAGGACATTACTAAACTTACTATGTTTTCTTAATTTGATCAATTATGTCTTTATTATTATCTTGCAATATGTAGCTTAGTTACAGGCTATGAAACTAAAATTGAGCAACACGGGTGGATGCAAACCACTTATAATTAACCCAGGTTGAGTATGGAAAGAAGAATACGTCAAGCAAATGATGTTAATTAAACATTACTTGGGAGACAACCTAAGACTTAGGATAGATTTTATTATTAATTTATTTTATTAGTACTTATTTTATTTTTTATGTTTATTTTTTAGAGAGTGAATTGCTAGAATTTTATGGTATAAAGTCTCTCCAAACGTCATCACCAACATCTTCACCATTGAAGCACTATAAGTATTCTTGCTTTAACTTTTTATTTATTGCTATTTATTTATCTTTATACGTGTTGTTTTGTTTCTCACATTAAGGACAATGTGTTGTTCAAGTGTAAGTATGTATATGCTTTGCATACCATATGTATGTATGAAAATAGGCATTTGTATTGAGTTAGTTTTTTGATTAGGTTGACATAGCATAAACATTATGTTGATATGTGTGCATCGTGTGAACGTGTTCATGACAAGAATTGAATGGAATTATTTAGCTTTGAACATGGTCATTTAAATATTATAGGCATGGTAACTTATAAATTTTGTGTTTTAAGTATCTTTGGGATGAATATGTATGTTAATTAGGATATAACACTTATTCTTTCAATTTATAACTGTTGTTCGTATACATTTATAATTTTAGTCAATTGAATTTGTTAGCATTATTAGTACACTTTCATGAGAGTCATTGACTAGAAAGAAATCAGGTAGGATAAAGTTAAAAAAAGTTGTGTTAAATAAATAACTATTCCACTGGCCCTTTTTAAGAAATTAGGGTTTAAGAATAGAGCTGATAGCCATTTGAGAGTTATGATATAGCTGAGTGATCAGGGGCATTCAAAACAAAATGTTTGTCTTCACGTCAAAAGGCTAGAATGACACTGCAACCAAGCCAAATAAAAAGCCTAACCTAGTTCAGTACCTGGGGGACATTCATGATAAGATGTTTGCCTTTGCGTTAAAAGACTATATTAATGTTAAACAAAATCTTTTGAAAAAAAAGTGTTTCAATAAATATACCTACTGATCTTTTAAAAATATCAAGAATTTTTATGAAAGGTTACTTAGTGATAGTTTGCCTTTTTAATTGATTAATAATAATAAGTGCAGGCTTACAGGTGCCATAGGTATATGAATAAGATGTTAATATTTTGATTGATATGTATATTCAAATCGAAGTATTTAAACATGAAAGGAAATTGTTAATATATTGGCACATTTTGAGTGATTGGTGGTTGGGGTTAATTTAATTCCATAAGGTTTGAAGCCATTGTAACATTATTGTGTTGCTGCATGAATGTGTTTTTTGTGTTTTTCTTATATTTTTAGTTTTGCTTGAGGGCAAGAAAAGATTTAAGTATGGGGATATTGATAGGTGTAAATTATAATATGTTTTCTTAGATTTTAAGTGTGTTTTTAAGTATATATTAGATTATTATCATATGTATAGGCTTATAATTTATGTTATTGTTAATGTTTATATGTATTCTAATTAATGTTTATATGTATTCTAAGTGTTTGTTTGGTTTAGAGTAAGAATTAGATCTTAATTTTATGTTTCATAAGGTGTTTGATGTGTTGTTAGTAATGGAAACTAAGAAATTGAAGAATGAAGAGGATAGAGGCTGAATGAAGCAAGTCACAATCATGACTCCTATGTCACAATCATCACAGAAAGGAATTTCTAGAAGCATGATCGTGACACCCGTGTCACGATAGTGATAACACTTTCTAGGCGCAATCCTTTTCATATCTTTTAGAGTTTGGGGCTATTTTTGGAACCGAATGAAATGGGGAAAACTTAGAAAAACCCTAGGACCCTAAACTACTATTGAAGAATGTGAAAGAAAAAAATTCAACAACCACACATCGAATTGAATCAAAGTGGAGAGATTAAGAAGAACATCCAAAACATTCAAGTATTCCAAATCAGGGCATTAAATAGTTTTTTCTCTTTTCCTTTTAGTTTCTTTCATTATCATTGATATGTAATATGATTTTCTTGATGTTTATGTGTTTCTAGATCCCTATTAGAAATTATTCTGGAATTATTTTGTGAACTTATTTCTTGTTGATTTCAATACATATTCTAGTGTTGTGAATTGAGAGATTGCAAATATGGAGTTTTTGAATTCGATTAGGGTTAATTGATTAGATCCTGATAAAGAGTAATCGATACCTTAGGAACTCTAAGATTAAACATATAAATTGATTCAACAAGACTAAAGGAACAAAATAAGGAAACAATAGTTCATAAATATTCAATCTTGAACAATCTCAATTTTATTGGTAGCTCAACTATTTTATATTATTTGTTTTGTTTCGTTATTTTTTTTAAAAATTTGTTATTTTTTTGATTCAATTTCATATTACCTTAGACAAAGTTAGGTTTAGATTATTAGCTATTTTATAATCCTACTGGGAATGATAACCTTATATATTATAAGATACGATCCATATACTTACAATTATTGATTAGATACAACACTTGCTTAAAAAGTTTTTTGAGACCGTTGCTAGGGAACTCAACAATAGTAAAACACAAGAGTTGATGGTGTGTACTCTTCATCAACTTTATGTAAATATTTTATCATTATGTTTTATGTTTTTTTCCAAAAATTATTTCATAATATATTAGATATGATGCTCATTACAAATAGTTTATACATTTTAATATCATTATTATCCTACATTTATTTTGATTATATACATTATCTATTTTACAGTCAACTTTCTATAAATAATAACAATGACACAACTAAAACCTTGACTAGTTTCAATTTTAAAATGTGAAAATATGATGTAAATTTTCTTTGAAAATGTCAAATATTAATATAATCATGGTTAGGAAAAAACTTCCATTCCTATACATATCAATATAGAAGTAGAAAAAGTAGCCTATATAACTTGGGATAGGTTGAATAAAATACATCATTTGACTATCAAGAGGTTTATACTTCACTATTTGCTTAGTTGATTAGCTTAAAAAACCATAACAAAAGGGCTTTCTCAATAATGTTTCTAAAAGTATAAAGTTTCTTCTAATGTTGATATTATAACTATTTTGAAGAATTGTATTATATGAGATATAATGGCATTAAGAAAGAGAAAGAAAAATATTATTAGGATGGTTTTTTTATAAAGTAAACTCAAAGCCCTAAACATAGTTATTACTAATGCCTGTATTATTCACCAAGCTTTGAATACATGTTCTACCAAAATTTGGTATTCTAACTACTTTTTATAACTCATAAGGTGAGACTCAAGATATTACTTTTTTGATTACCCATTATGTAGTATAGGAAGGAAACTAAATAACATAACATAAGTAACTTTAATTCCCACCAAACTAAAACCTAAAACCAACCCTAAAAAATGCAAGGGTAAAACTCCAAAAAATCCTCCATTTAAAGAACTCATTTAGACAAGGAATCTTAAGGATATTACAAGGAAAATGAAACGCCTCTTTTATAAGAAGGGTCATAAAAAATATGATTGCATAAAATATGAGGCATGAAAAAAAAATAGGAACAAGCAGGTAACTCTTTGTTTATCTTGATTCACAAACTAATATTATTATAAGTCATATCAAGTTTTTGGTAACTAGACATAGGGCTTTTAATCATGCAATTTTTGTTATACAGAGATTCAGGTTTAGGAGGGAGTTAACTAAAGTTGAGTTAAAATTGATGGTTGGTAATAATAAAAAAGTAGACAGATTTTGTATGATTTTTTTTAAAATCTTGATACTGGATTCAAATTTATTTTGCATAATATGCTTTGTAATAGCATTTTTAGACAAAATTTGATATATGTATTTATTTTGGATAGAGAAGTGTGTATTTTTGTTCTTGGCAACTGTAGTGTATAATTGTCTTTTAATGCAAAATATGATGGTACAACCTTCTTTTTCTTATAATTTGTATACAAGGTGTTTAACTCCTAATGATTTATATGCGTCTTTATATATTGTTGAAAAGAATGTTACTAGAAGACCTATAATAAGTAAAACCATTCATATTACGACATAAAAAATTGGGTCACATTTTTAGAGAAAGGGATAGAACATTGATAAAGGAAAACACTATTTTAACTCTTAAATATATTGATCTAGAGACATATGTTGATGGTTGTAAAAGCAGGTTCAACAAAATATAGTAAAATAAGTTAGCTTGTAGTTTTTAGTTTTTATAAATCATTCATATATGGGCATTATTCACCTACCATTTATAAATATAGATATCTTTTACTTTTGTTGATGATTATTTCAATATATATATATGTTCTTGAATTAAAAAAGTATGAAATTATTGAGATCTTTAAAATTAAAGTTGTGAACTAATTAGGAAAATCAATCAAGATTGTAGGTTTCATCATTAAGTGAGTATGTAAAGCATGGGGTTTCTTGATAAAAACATTTTCTTTGCTAAATACTGGAAAACTTATGAAATAGTACTACAATTTAATATGCCAAGTAATCTTGAACAGAATGATATGGCCAAAAGGTATAATCGCACATTAAAACATATAATAAGGAGCATACAGAGCAACTTATTTTCTAAAATACAATTAGGGTTATACTATTAAGATTAATTTGTTCATTTTAAACAAAGTCCTAAACAAATTAGAGCATAAAAAGCTTTTGAGTTGTAGAAAGGTTGAAAACCAAGTCGCACTTATCTATTAGTGTAGCTTTGTCCTACTAAGATATTAATATATAATCCTTATCAAAATAAAATACATTCTCGTTCTACTTGTTAATATTTTTAAGGTTATCATAACTACTTAAAGGTTAAAAATTATATGGGATATATCATTTAACACAAAGGTGAGCATTAAGTCCCCAATTGTTGTTAAGACTAATCATTCACCTTTACCTAGCA
>JAOQMP010000208.1:23432967-23444656 GCA_027563575.1 Erythroxylum pedicellare | reverse complement strand
CAATGTAACATCTCGTTACCCATGTTAAGGCTAGAATTGTTATTTATGAGAAAGTACTAAGAAATTAGGAAATGCACATCATGCTTTAGTTAATTATGACATGCACATTTTTGCATATGAATATGATTGCACATGTATTCATTGACATTTTTTTAGTTATAATTGATTTATAAATGTGATTAAAATGTTAATTGTTAGTTATTTAAATTAAAAATTTATTTGGAGACCATTAGTATTATTTCAAAATTTTTGGTGAATTTGAGGTACATTTGGACTAGGAAAAATGCCAAGTGGTAGGATAAATTGATACATGAAAATTTTGGATGATTAAGCCTAAATTTGAGTGACATTTGGCATAGTTAAATTGGTGACAAATGGACTAGTAAGTAAATGACAATTAGACCAATCTTGGAGTGACATATGGACTGATAAAGGGTGACAAATGGCAGCATAATGAGTGGATTAGTGGTAGGTTAATTTTTGAACAAATGGCTAGCATGCTTTAAGACATATGTCTTTGTAAGTTATTGACACCTAGCATGTTGATGTGGCAAATTTCATCACTCAAGTTTCTGCTTCCTTTCTTACTTCCTTCACCGAAATTTGCTCCAACTTTCTCCTCTCTAGTTTGCCTGAACCCTATCCAAATTGCTGCACCAAAACTAGCATTTTACCTTACACAAAATAGTTAAGAAAACTAGTTGAAAGTTACCTTCATCTTGCTATCCAAAATCAACTTGTTTTCATCATAAGTTTGTGACGAATTTTGCTTGCATGGAGACTTGATTTAATTTGAAGTTTGAGCTGAATTGAAGCCTAACAAGTAAGTGACAATCTGATCTTTATGATATGTTTGGTAGTATGAGAATCATGCCTAAATTGGAATGACATATATGAGATATTGGTGAAGATGTATGCTAGAATATTATGAATTGGAGAATTTTCATTGAATAGACTTTGGTATTTTGATGACATCTTGAACTGTAGATATCCAAGTATGATGATTATTGATTCAAAATAAATTAAAGATATATGTCTACAAATTTAATGAAGAAGTAGAAAGTTAATTCTATCTATAAGCATTTCAAAATCTGGCTAGAATTAGGGTTAGGAGTTCTATTATAGTTTAAAAATAGTCTTAACTATTTTACGTGTAACTTTCAGTATACTGAATCAAATTGTATGATTCTGGTGTTATTAGAAACTGGAAACATAGTGTAAGAATTGTCTAGAAGAAACTTTTACTGAAATACACCATTTTCCATGTCATAACGATCATTCCAAGTTATCTTGAAAGGGGTGTTACGATGAAAATGCTGAGATGTGCTGGAATTTTATAACTGGAATGTTTTTACTAAACATGCTTCGGTATTTTGACTATATTTTGATCTGTAGTTTTAAAAATGAAATGATTCTTAATTTAAATTGAACTAGAGACATTTGTCTACAAATGTTAATAAGAAATTGAATTTGAATTTTGTCCTTAAGGGTCTTGAAATTGAGCTTAAAAGTAAGTTTTGGCTTAGGCAGTAGCACTACCAAGGACAGAAATTAGGTCCTGTTGTTATTAAATAAACTATATTGATATAGGTAGAATTAGACAAAAATGTCATAAAAAAAGTCATAGCTTATTCTCTTAGCTATTGATTGGTGTACTATTGTAATTTTTGGATATTGGAATTGAGAGATATGAGGTGTACAACTTCAATGCATGATCATGCATTAGCCAAAATTTCAAATGTACACAGTCTGTGGTATTTTGAGCATAACTCATAGAATAATGAACCCAATTGAATGATCTTAATATCATTAGAAACTTAAAACATTGGAAAACAACTTTCCAGAAGGAAGTGTTGCCTGATTTTTTTCATTTAGCTTATCAAAATAATTATGTAAAGTTGACCTGAAAGCATATTATGAGAAAACAATCTGAAATGATCAATTGGGTTATGAAATTAGTTTCACGTTGTTTTATTATGGTCCAAACCCTAAATACAAATTATATTAATAAGGGTTTTGCTGTCTGAATGATATGGTGACAAAATATCGATAAGATACCCGAAATTGTTATTGAACATGCATTGTGCATATTGTCTATACATTGATGTGCATAAAGAAAGACTTATACATTTGTGAAAATTTGTGATTTATGTAAATGTGTTTTGTATAATATAGAAAAGCACATTAGACGCCAGGTAGATATTGTTAGACCATCCAGGCAATAGCATATTGGAGTGTATTGTGAGTAACCTAAGATGGTCTACCTTGATTTGTTTTGTTTATTATTGAATTGAATTTGATATTGACGAATATGTACTGAATTCCGGACAATAATTTTCTGAGACGTTCGATGCATGTGAATATCATTGGAAATGCTACTTATATGTGAATGAGACTGCCTATTTGAATATTCTGATTCTCAAATGAAAAGTTGAATGTCGGATTTATGTCCAATGACCTCTTAATGATATTTGAATTCTCAACGAAAGTTGAATGCCGAACTTAGGTCCGATGACTATGAGATTTTGATTGTGAATTATAAATGTCTGCTATACGTGACTTAATTTTGTATTTTATTTAATTTTTTATTTGATGCATTTCATAAATGCATGCTCAGATAAAGACATTGTGACTGTATTAGCCAGTATGAAACCGCTTATACGTAGAGCTTTGCTCTGTGATTACTGTTTTTGCACGTAGATCTATGCTCTGTGATTCTGTTCTGGCTAAGCCCAATGGGTCAGTATCTGTATATGTATATGATAGGCTCTCAGTCACAATAATAAAAACGAATGTGAGTCTCATTCATATAGCATTCATATATGATTGAAATTCATTGAATGATTTGTAAAGCTAAAATGTAATGATAAATTGATATGAACTATTTGACTATATGAACTGTGTGCTTATATAATGATTGAATTTTGTTATATGAGTGAGCCTTCGAGGATGGTTACTTAACTGAGTTTGAAAAAGTCATCAAAAATTGCAACGTGACTTTCGGGGTTTAATAAACAACTCCAGAGAGGCTCCGAATAAGAGTTCTAAGTTGGGATCAGTATGCACCTACATATGTCTTCAGTGAATTTTGTGTTTTTGAATTATGTTCTGCAAGATTTGTACAAAGTGTATGCTAATGATTTGGTAATGAAATGACTTTATGATGGTAATGAAATGACCTTATGATTGCAAGTGTTTTGTTTTGTAATGAGCCCAAATGATTACTGAAACTCTGATGAGTTCAATAATGATTATAATTTTGTGTCTAAAATTGTTTATAAATAAGTTGGATTAAAATTGATTATTGATTTTTCGCATATATGTACATTGTTTCAAACAATTTGCAATGAATTTTAACTGATGATTGTTTTAGCATGCCACTCTTATAGGCTTCATATCGGATATCACTCAGGATGTCGAGTACATGTCCTGTGAGAGTGGGGTGTTACAATATTGTTAGTACAAGTTGATGTTTTAACAATATATGACTTTTAGTTTGAAAGTTAAATTTTTACTTGATTTGAATTTACATTGAAATTATGTTATTTGTTGATAAAAATGAAATGAATTTTTAGCCTATATTATGCCTTGATGGTATTACAGATTTACTAGTCCTAGTACCCTAGAACATGCATGGTAGTGTTTGGGGTGTCAGTTATTAACAGCGGGTGGTATCATGTCTATTAGTAGTCTAGCAAGTCGCCCTCTGGACATAATGGGTATAAATAATGCTAGACAAAATTGTTACGGGTAAGCATTTGGAACCAGTTCCATAACTACTGATTTATAGTGGTTAACTTATTACGGGTAAGCGATGTAGAACTAACTTCAAAACTAGTAGTTAACCAGTCGTAGGTAAACGATGCAAAACTAACTACGTGACTTTATGCCTAGGTTACCGTATGGTAAATAAATTATTAGTAGGCTACGTTATGTAAGAAAATTTACGAAAATAATAATTCTACCACTATTCATTAGGCACTGTATGGTACCAATTGTAGTGGTTAACTTATTTTCAGTAAAAAGTTTTATAGAAAACTTATTGACATCACTTTTTATTGTTTAAGGAAAAAAGGAAAAGAAAAATAGAAACTTTTATATTATGAGTTTAATTTTGAAATAATATTTCTGAAAATTTGAAATTGTGTTTTACGAAGTGTTATTTTATTATCAGATTTTATGATGCACGAATGAATTTTTTTGACAATTATTTTACCTTGAGCTTTATTATTGTATAGGAATATTTCAGTTAAGTTGTTATGAAAAGTTTAATTTTTAGTAAAATGATTAATATTCATTGAGCTCATTTAGCTTACCCTTATTTTTATGTTCTTAAATAAACCACCCCAGTTATATATACAAGTGCCAAAGTAGTTGAGATTCCACAACAAGATTAGTTGTATTGTCGAGTGCTACTGTGCTTTTGTCATTTTTGCTATGTATATGTTTTCTTAAAATTGTGTTAGTTGCTTGTATATCTGTTTAAAATTATTTTAGAAGGGCTTTAAAAGTATGATCCTATAAATATTTTTGGGATTATAAATATATTTTACTTAATGAATTACGAGGTCTTTGATCCTCAATAAAAATGAGGTATGTAAGTGTTTAGGCAAAAATCTCAAACTTAAGCCCAACCATTTTTAAGAAATGTTGTATGTGTTTATGAAAATATATATGCTTTATTTATATTGTTTAACTAATGTTTACATATTACGTTTTTAAAATGTTGAGAATTATATGTTTGTGGTTGCTTGTGATGTAGACCTGAGCTTCCATTCCAGAAGTTGAGATGATATATAAACTACTAGGATTATTTTAAATTGTGTTATGCAGGTTTTTGAAATTTGAGAATTTTAGAAAAAGCAACCGTTATATTATTATATTTTCATAAACTTAAAAAAATAAGAAATTTCCCACTATTTTTCTCGCTTTTAACTTTTAAATTATAAAAGGTTTTTTAAAGTTGAAGAACTTAGCTGTGCAAGAACCCTTCGATTGAGTTAAATATCAATTGGAGGGCTACAGTAGAGTCATCAAGAGGGCTCCACTCGAGTTTACATAGTTAATATTGATACTCTAACAAGTTTGACATATTTAATATTTACACTCTAACTTAAGGGGGAGTACTACAAATTACACAGTTTGATTATAAGAAAAATTACATACTGTATAGCTTGATTATTGGATTCCAATTACTTACCTAATCATTTTTCTACTTCTTGACAATCTTAAATCCATTTTCCAACACTACGTTCTCACTCTTAATCTCAACATATAATATTTCTATCTAAACAATGCTTTTAACAGTCCTAGGTTTCATATTTGTAGTAGAAAATTGACTAGAAAAAATAAGGATAAATTTTGAGATGGAAAATAACGCATCCAAATTCATTATTGTAGATTCTCAACATAAGTGTTCCAATTTCTAGAATCACTGCCCATGTAGCCCATCTATCAAAAGCAGGAGTTTCATGACTCCCTCCATAGCGGAGGTTCAGTTAGATATAGTATAGCGACCTAAAAATGATGGCTTGACAATGATCAAATTGTTAAAGAGTAATTTGAAAGTTAATCAAGATACATGAATGTTTAAAGTCTAGATACATAGATGTTTAAGTTCATTTTTAGGAGTTTAATTATGTTCATATATTAGTTACATAATTAAATATTGGTCCATGTATGGTTTTGAGTTCATTTATGGTTTATTTATTTAGGTTCATTAATGGGTTCATGTACTTGGATATGAAGAGTCATTTTTGTACCTATAAATACTTCATTGTACTTGAACTAAAATGATTTAAGTGAAATACAACCTCTTCTTCTAAACAATTCTCTCTTCTCTAAAACTCCTCGCTTTTTAACAAAGTGGTATTAGAGCCAAGTTCTTTAAGAAATGGCAAACAATGGTGGAGTATACTCATATCAATTCCCTCACCTCACAAAAGAAAATTATGAAACATGGCATCTTTTTATGAAAGTTATGCTTGGCTCAAAAAATGCTTAGGAGATTGTAAAGAAAAGTTTTATGCAACCTCAAAGTGAATTCGATTTGTCTCAAAATGAGAAGGATGTTTTGACAAAGATTAAGAAGAAGGATCAACAAGCCCTTACCCTCATCCATCAATGTCTAGATGATTCGATGTTTGAGAAAGTGGCCGATGGAACCACTTCAAAGGAAGCATGGGAGATTTTGAAAAGTTCCTTTTAAGGAATTAATAAGGTAAAAAAGATTCGACTTCAATCATTGCAAAGTGATTTTGAATCTTTGCATATGAAGGAATTTGAATCAATCTCAGATTATTGTTCATGAGTGAAGGCCATTATGAATCAAATGAAGAGATGGGGAGATCAAGTCGAAGGTGTTTAAGTAGTAGAGAAGATTCTTTGTTCCTTGAACCTAAAGTTTGATTATGTGGTTTGCATCATTAAGGAGTCTAAAGATCTTGACTCTTTGACACTTGAATAACTAGAGGGCTCTTTACAAGCTCACGAAGATAAGATCAAGAGGAGGAAAGTAGAACCTTTGGAGAAAGCACTTAAAGCAAGGGTTGTGTTAAAAGATGATGATGGAGAAAGCAATCAAAGAGGAAGAGGACGAAGATGTGGTCGGGGACATAGTCGTGGTCGAGGACAAAGTTATAGAGGAAGAAGTAAAGGAGATTATAACAATGCCAACAATGATGGAAACAATCACTCATACAAAGGCCAAGGAAAATCAAAAGGAAGAAGAAAAGGAGGTTACAATTTTATACAAAATTAGAGGAGGTATGATAAGTCTGATGTTAAATGCTACAATTATCATAAATTTGGACATTTTCTATGGAATGTTATACTACGTCTAATCAAGTTGAGGAGAAAGTCAATATTGTTGATAACAAGCGGAGACGAAGAGCCCACTTTATTGCTAGCACTTAAAGACAATACAAGTAAGGATGAAAGTACATGGTTCTTAGATAATGGAACAATCAATCATATGTGTGGAGATAAAGGCAAATTTATGGAATTTGATGACAGGTAGAAGGCAACATTTCTTTTGGAGATTCGTTAAAGATTTAAATTCATAGAAAAGGTACCATTCCAATTTCTTCAAGAGATGGAAGACATTGACTTATTAATGATGTCTATTATATGCCTAAATTGAAAAGTAATATTTTAAGTTTGGGACAACTTCTTGAAAAAGGATATAAAATCCACATGAAAGATTGTTGTCTTTGGCTTAGAGATCAACATGCTAAATTGATTGCTAAGGTGTTTATGTCGAAGAATAGAATGTTTATGTTGAATTTCAAGACAATCGAAGTAACATGTTTAAAGGTGGATGTGAAAGAAGAACCATGGCATTGGCATATAAGATTTAGACAATTGAATTTTAGTGTACTCAATGCATTGGGAAATAAATACATGGTGAAAGTAATGCCTTTTATCAACCACCCACATCATTTATGTGAAGCATGTTTACTTGACAAGCATTCAAGAGGAGTTTTCCAAAAGAAGTGGTGACAAGAGTATTACACCACTTCAACTTATTCATACTGACATGTGTGGACCAATTAACCCATTATCCATAGGTAAAATAAATACTTCTTACTTATCATTGATAATTATAGTAGAAAAATATAGGTTAATTTCTTCAAGCAGAAATCAGAAGAATTTTAAGCATTTTAGAAGTTCAAGGCACTTATGGAGAATGAAAGTGGCTATATAATTAAAGCTCTAAGGTCCGATAGAGGAGGCAAGTTCACATATAAGAAGTTCCTTGATTTCTCTAAAATACATGGAATTCATCATCCATTAACAGTCCCAAGATCTCCCCAACAAAATGGAGTAGCCAAAAGGAAGAGTAGAACAATTCTTAACATGGCTTGATGTATGTTGGAGGCTAAAAACATGTCTAAAGAATTTTGGGACGAAGCTATTTCTTGTGCAGTTTATTTGTTAAATTGGTCTCCAATGAGAAATGTGAAAGATCAAACTCCACAAC
The DNA here is from genome assembly GCA_027563575.1 of Erythroxylum pedicellare. Classification (NCBI taxonomy): domain Eukaryota; kingdom Viridiplantae; phylum Streptophyta; class Magnoliopsida; order Malpighiales; family Erythroxylaceae; genus Erythroxylum; species Erythroxylum pedicellare. The sequence continues at coordinate 23,436,675 of JAOQMP010000208.1, read as the reverse complement.
AAGCGTAGAATGGAATGAAGCCTAGTGTTACTTATCTAAGAGGCTTTGAAAGCATAGCATATGCTCATGTGCTGTAACAAGAAAGATCTACGGTTAATGAACAAAGTGTTAAGCATGTATTCATTGGCTATGACCAAACTTCCAAAGGCTACCGATTGTACAATCTAAGCAATGGAAGGATTGTTGTGAGCAGAGATGCTGAATTTGATGAAAAAGTAACATGGGATTGGAAGAAACAAGAAGAAATCACTTACGATTTTTTCATGTGCTTTGAATATGAAGAGCAAGAAACCACAACAAATACTCAAGAAACAACTCCACTTACTTCTCCAAATATGCCTCATTCTTTTTCGTCCATGCATGGAGAAGTTTAAGTGATAGAGCATGAAAAATAAGGAATATTTATGATATTTATGAAAAAACAGAAGAAATCAAAGATATTGATGTAAGTAATTTCTCATGTCTTCTTGTAGATAGTGAACCTTTAAATTTTAGGGAGGCTGTGAAAGAAAAAAGATGGAGGCAAGCTATAGAGGAGGAGATTAAGGTAATAAAGAAAAATAATACTTAAGAATTATCAACTCTTCCTAAAGGTCATGAAGCTATTGGAGTCAAAAGGGTCTACAGGATAAAAAAGAAAGCCAGTGAAGATGTAGAAAAATATAAAGCGAGGCTCGCTGCTAAAGGCCACAAGAAAAAGCATGGAGTGGATTATGATGAAGTATTTGCACTTATTGCTCGTATGGAGACTATTCGTTTGTTGATCTCTTTTGTAGCTCAAATAAAGTGGAAGATTTATCAACTTGATGTAAAGTCAGCTTTTCTAAATGGAGACCTTCAAGAAGAAATCTTTATTGAACAACCAATTGGCTTTACAGTCAAAGGTCACAAAGATAAGGTCTTGAGATTGAAAAATGCATTGTATGGCTTAAACCAAGCACCAAGGGCATAGAATACTCACATCAACAAGTACTTCTAAGATAATGGGTTTGTTTGTTGTTCTCATGAATATGCTCTTTACATTAAATCATATGGAAATGGAGATATTATACTCATTTGTCTTTATGTGGATGATCATATTTTTACTTATAATAACCGAAGATTGTTTCAAGAATTCAAGAAAGCTTTGTCTTTGGAGTTTGAGATCACAGATATTGGATTGATTTCATACTATTTGGGCTTGGAGGTAAAGCAAACAAAAAACTGATTTTTTATTTCATAACAAGGATATGTAAAAGAAATATTGAAGAAGTTCCAAATGCTTGATTGCAATCCAGTGACTACACCCATGGAATGTGGAATTAAATTGACAAAGTTTGATGATGAAGCTAAAGAAGATTCTTCTGTATACAAAAGCCTTATTGGATGCTTGAGATATTGGACATGTACAAGACCAGATATTTTCTTTGTAGTTGGATTGATAAGTCGTTTCATGGAAGCACTTACTTGTACTCATACGAAGGCAGTTAAGAGGATTCTTCGATATATCAAAGATACAATTAACTATGGATTACTCTATATATCATCTGTTGACTTCAAGCTTGTTAGGTTTTGTGATACTGATTTTGTGGGAGATATTGATGATAGAAAAAGAACAAGTGGTTTCGTATTTTTTATGGGTGATTGTGCTATTGCATGGAGTTCAAAGAAGCAACCTATTGTGACATTGTCAAGTTGTGGATCTGAATATGTGGTTGCAACTTCATGCAATTGTCATGATATTTGGCTTCGAAGGCTATTGAAAGAACTTCACTTGCCACAAAAGGAAGCAATTGAAATATGTATTGATAATAAGTATGCACAAGCATTGGCCAAGAACCCAGTTTTTCATGATCGAAGCAAACATATAGATACAAGCTATCATTTTATTAGAGAATGTATAGCAAAAAAAATGAAGTGGAGCTCAAGCATGTGAGGACTAATGATCAAATTGTGGATAATTTTACGAAATCACTCAAACATGAAGTTTTTCAACATTTGAGAACAAGACTTGGAGTACGAAAGAACTTGACAGATCGATCCAACAGCTCATTAATGCACAATTCATCTTTATGAAGAGGAAGGACTTCCTGAATTGATGCCATATTAAGTAGATCATCCATGGAACTGCACAAGTTTGCAATTCTTGCTAGGCAAATATGAATTAGTCCTAATGTTGACATTAATGTTAATGATGCCTCCCATATCCTAAGCTTATTCAGCTCTTCTTCAACTTTATAGGCACTAGGATGGGACCTTGATGCAAGCTAATTGATCTAACATGGTGTGCAGCAACCATTGATGCTTTTCCATTTTATAAGGATCAGTTCTCTTGCAATTGGAAAGGTAAGCTTAGAATTCATAATAGTTGAACAAATTGCGTAAATATATATATATGGATGATCTCTAAGGTAGGAGGAAATGAGAATCATTGTGTTCATATCTCTAACCATGTGAGGCCTTTGGTCCCATCATTGGCAATAAGGCTTTAGTAATGCAAATATTGTTCAGATCCTTGAAGGCCACAAAATCAGCAATGAGGTGTTCTGCCAACTTTTGATAATTGGTGGTTGCAGTGATAGCAAAAGCAACCATCTCCAACTTTATCCCTCCATAATGCCTCATTGCCTCTCTAGCTTCAAGTATAAAATTATAGTTACTACAGATTTAAGATTGCAGCCCATCTGGCTGGTCTCCTTCCAAAGGACCTAGGACATCAAAATGAACTAAACAAATAATGAACTGGGTCTCATTGGGAAAAACAAGAATTATAGAATAAATTTCCTAGATCATGGTTGGTATTAAGATCATTAATATCGGATCAAGTCACTATTCTATTGTATCCACAAGTGGCTTGTACTAGCTCTTTTACTAAATATGATTGTTGAAAAATATACAAGTTTTTCTTTTAATTTTCACTTCGATGGTCTTTATGATCCAGACCTTTTTATTCATCAAAACTAATTCCTTTCGAAAGCCTGTGCATTGATTCATTTCAGAAGTTTTGAATGGAATACAACATGCAGGACTTATGTCTTATGGCATTACTTGTGCTTTAAGAAAATTTTTGGGGTGTATAATTTGTAGTATCCAGGTCTTTGATTCCCTTACAGGATTTTTGACCAAATAATTTGCAATTCATAACATGATTTTACGTCACAGCAAGAAAATAACCCCTTTTGCGACACTTTTAAAACATCGCAAAAGGTCAAGAAATGTCGTAGAATGACTTCGGCGACAGTTTAAAAAATGTCACAAAATCGTCGTCAAAGGTGGTGTAAGGAAAAGGTTTTCCTGTTGTTTTACAGAAAACGTTGCAGAAAACCATGACATTCTGCAATGTTAGGAAAAGCTCAGATAATTCACAATGTTTTAATAAAACATTGTAGATTGTAACCGATTCAACGACGTTTTTTAAAAACGTCACAGAAAACAGCTACGAATTTGCGACATTTTATAAACATCACAGAAAACATTACAATCCACGACGCTTAAGGAGGAACGACGCAGATTGTAAGTAATTTAATTTAATTTTTATAAATATATAAAAATAAATTTATTTTTAAAAATTTTTAATTTTAATAATTAAATTTTGTCATTCATTCGAAAATAAATTTAAATTTGATAATTATTAAATTTTAATTTTAATTTTAATTTTTTCATTTATCCGAAAATAATTTTGATGTAATAATTATTCAATTTTAAATATTATTTCTTTTCTTGCTAAAT
>JAOQMP010000208.1:23413025-23432867 GCA_027563575.1 Erythroxylum pedicellare | reverse complement strand
GTATTATACCTTTCAAACAATCATATGTTTAGAAATTTAGACATACCGCATTTAAAGGTTTATAAGGACTATCATGACACAATTGGAAAATTACAATTACTTTGAATAAGTCGTCTACTTTCCTATACTTGTCAACTAGTCTGAAAGAAAATATAATTTTGACAACCTCCAAATCTTTTGTTATGTTTGTTAAGTTTTTCAACATACTAATTGACGATTAATGATTATCAAATGCCAACAAAATGTTGTAACATGAAAACTAGCTACTGCAAATATGAGAGCCATAAGCCATAAAAATTTGAAACAACTCAATTCCTTAGTTATCAAGACCAATACAACCGAAAAGGTTAAATTTTTATCACTAACAAACTCTCCATAAACAACCCAAAGCAGAAAAAGGTATTAAAAACCACAAAACTTGAATAGAAATTTTATGAATTCATCTTCTTATCCATTCCACTGCCTCTTCTTTCTTTTTTTGTCACGCTAAAGGACCCTATTGTTGTATTCTTTGCACTCAATTAATTGATTGTATATTTGTGACATAATTTATTAAGAAAATTCTTATATATATATATATATATAACTTACAAGATAAAAGTCTATAATATCAATATACATTTCAAATAAAATTATGATAAAATTATAATTATAAAATTCATATTATGTTTAAGTATTATCTCTAAGTTATTTCTAGTTATTACTCTATTCAGACCAGGGATTAATAGATCAAAATATTAGTACATGTTATATTTATTCTCTATAAAAAAGTAATCAACCTCATAAATTAAAGTGTAAAGATATTAAGTTAAATGTTCGATGCTTGTTAAAAAATAAGATCATTAAACTGACCTTATATGAACATGTCATATGCAACATTACTTGGTTTCTATGAAAATATGCATTGTGATGATTGCATAAGCAATATTTTTAACTTCAAATTTTCAAAGTATCCTATATAAGGATTGTTGTGTTTTATTATTGATTAGGACCCAGCCTAATCAAAAGTAACTTGATTGGTAATAACTGAATACGATATAAATTTAAAGGAGATACTTAATGATTGATATAAGACTCTTTACTTAAAATAATATAGAAAAATATTTTATTATTCTCTATTGGTATATTTTAAGGAATCCTTCGTCAATATAGAATTACATTAACAAAGCAGTTTTCAAATATATTGAAAGAATAAATTACTATTTATAAAAAACTAACATGATTATATTCAAATAAAGTAGATATTAATTTCATATTTTATGTTAAATCAAAGAATTGAGTGATGAAATAATTGAATTATATGAGAAAAATCATACATAAAAGTTTGGCAAGATTATTTTAACATTTATAATATTTAAGCAATGAATGATCTACTGTTAGATATCAATTGTGATGTATGAATATAAATTTTTATTAAAAATTAGATATAAATAAAAAAAAAGATTTTAATTTTGATCTTAAATATAATTTATGATTATAAGTATCTTAATGAAAAGCATATTTAGAAACCTAATGAGTTACATATAGGTGAAAAAATAATTTAATCAAGTTGGACTTGATTTTAAAGTTTTTAAAAATTAGGGTTAAGTATGTAATTTGATAAAGAAAGACTAATATTACATATTGAATCTTATTAAATATTAATTAGTATGTAATTAAAATTAATTAAAAATATGTTTAAATTAATTACTAAAAATCCAAACCTTATTATAAATGAAAGCAACTCAACAGGAGCTAACACTCTTGACTGTTACATGTAAGATAATTGTGCAACTGTGGTAATTTCCATATAACTAATGAATTTAAGGAGAGTTGTAAAAAAAGGAAATCAAGTTTTTTTATATGCTTTATTATTTTTATAGATTAATCATATTATAGAATTAAGGAGACACTATTTTATGAGAAATTACGGCAAATAAATAAAAAAAAACTTTCTCTACGCATGTGACGAGATGACGTGTCGATTTCCAAAAGACTTAACCTAATCAATTACTCGAGCGAAAGAAGAACTAACGGTAATAGCAAAATAAAAGTTGAAACACATATTACATTACTTATATGGCTTCTAACTTTCGTTCAAAATGGCGATGAATAGTCAATCATTTTGATGGATTGACTTTGTTAATTCCTATAATTAACATGTATTATGTATGGGTCACTAATTTGATTAACTCATTTCGGAGATACAGAAGCCAAGAAAGGTAGTTCACATAAAATGAGGTATTCAGATTTCCGAATAAAAATGATACAACTAGGCATATAAAATGGGTTAATATTTGGGTGAACTGTGACTAATTTTGATCTGACTTGAAGTTAACGACCAAAGTTTAAGTTTAAGTCGATCTGACTTGAATTTAGGTCAAATTTAAGAAGATTAATTCAAACTTAGCAATTAAATATATGACTCGACTTAAATGACTCGTTAGTTAGTTTTTAATTAATTAAATATTGTAGCTTAATTGTTAAGTTGTGCTCAAACTAATAATTTATTATAACTACTTTAAATTATTAATTTACATCAAATTTAATATATTTAATTGTTATATTAAAAACATTTGATTGGTCTATGCATAATTTAATATTATTTTTAATAAAAAAATTAAAAACTACTAATATTTTTTCAAAAATTTTTTAAAAATTACTTAAATCACAAGATAATCTCACCTCCTTTTATCCCTATAATTTCAATTTTACAGTTGCATATAAATATTGTACTTTCCACCTTGTAATTTGCATTAAAATTTTATCAGGGAGACCCACCAATCCAAGCTGCAATGTTGAAGTAATTTCAATTCTTGGATATTGTATCCCCAAACGGATGTCTGCAAATAACCTTTCGCATTGATAATACCTAGATGGGGGTCGAGAACCCATGAAGCTTTATCATCTCCTGACATGGCGGTCCATCTGAAACTATTGCATTTTAAGGTTGCACGACCAAAAACCTTAAAACGGGTATGCAGAAAGGTAAAATACTTCTTACACTATACTCGTGAGAGCGAGAAACTATACTTGTATAATTCTTTTTCAGACAACAAATTACAACCATAAAAATGTTCACTTAAAAGAGGGTGTGTTATTAGAGCTAATTCCTTTCCTATTGATCTATGTAACAATACCCCTATCAGACACTTATCAGGCATTCTCTACATCCCATACTCCATGCTTAAAGAGTTTAGGCCATATATTCAACCACATTGACAATCTTGGAGTGAATTGGCTGAAAAAAACTTACGGTCCTACATCTAGCTATTAACAAACCCTGATATATTCTTCGTCCTCACTTCATTTCAAGAATGAGAAAAGTACCCAAGGACAACACTCAAAAGTGCGACCATAACAACAAAAAGAAGAGGGAATCCCTCTTGCACCTCTCTTGCACCTCTCTTACTCAAAACCTCCTGCAAGCAAAGGTAGTCCATTTATGGTTCTAAGTAATCACGCAAGAAAATAAAAGATTTTTGTGGTCGCCTCAGAAAGGAATAGTAACTTCTAGGATAATGCTTTGAAGCCAAAATGCAGCACATGCAGTTGAATTTTCATAACTTACTAGTTCTTGTTGTAAAATTTGTCTGTCGTGAATGCTCTGTCTTCTCTCCTCTATTAACTTTGAAATTGTCGATTCAACCTGCACAGAAAAATCCAAAGTATAATTTAAAAATTAATTGGAAAAGCCAAAAATTAAGAAATCTCCAACAATCTTAAGAAAAGATGGGACCTCACAAAAATATGTCAAAAACATTGGCAACATCTATATTCTAACACGTGCATCAGCATGTTACATAAAGAGAATAAAAGCAATGGTCTAATTTATAATGGAGATCCAAAGATTGTCAACTATAAATCATTATCAAGCAAAATTCACTCTCTTATCAGTGTTCACTTTTTCTTTTAATAATCTAAGCAATGGAAGTAGAGATTCAAATTCTATCTACCAAATATTCATAATCACCACAAAGAACATCCATGTAGATCCGAAAAACCTGACAAATACTAACCTCATTGAACTTCAATTCAAGTACATTCAACTTTGACCTCATCTCTTGAATATCAGAAACGAACTTCAGCTCACCCACAGCCTGGCCTTCTGTTAATTCTACATCCCTGTCAGCATCCTCAACTGGAGAGGACTCACAATGATCAATTGGCTTTAGTTGCTCATCATAAACAGAAATATTATCTGGTTTCAACTCCTCATCCTTTGCGAACTTTGACTCCTCAGTGTTAACCAAGTCTACATTTGTTAACAAAGCTCCCTCATTTGATGGCTTCGACTCATTACTGATATTCATGTCCTTTGCCTTCAATTTCAAGTTCTTAGTTGTAGCAAAATGCCCTTGTCCATTAATTACTTTGAACTCTTCATCCTGTGCATCCTTTGACTCATTTGCAGCAGTTACTGCATTCTGTGGCTTCAACTCCAGACCCTCAGTTTTAGGGAAGAACCCTTGATCATTAATCATTTTGAAATCTTCATCCTTGGCATCCAGCTTTGACTCATTGCCAGAGTAGACATCATTCTTTGTCTTCAATTCCACGCCCTTAGTTGCATTGAAGAACCCTTGGCCATTGCTCATCTTGAACTCTTCGTTGTTGGCATCTGTGGAAACCTGCTGCTAATGATAACAGTAGCCACAATGAAATTATTTTAGAAGAAAATTAAGAAAGGATCAGAAGTAAACTACCATCACGCACCAGATCAGTATCTTTGATTTAGATGTTCACTTTTACAAGGAATTTCCAAAAATGTCAAGCAACAAAAATAGAGTTTCTAACCATGGGTGGATTGAGAAGTTCTCGTCTCTTAGACACTGGATCTTTAAGCATTGGTAATTCGAGAAAAGGAGCCTGCGTTATCTCTCTATTAATCGGTGACAGTACAGGTGATTGAGATGGGCTAACAAAGATCACTCTTAGCTTGACCTCTTCAACATTCTTGCCATCATCTTTGGAAAACTGACAATCAAACAAGAACATGCAGGGACATGAAATAGAAAAGAATATTCCAACAGACTTAGTGTATCAAAAGTCAAAGTGCAGCCACTTACCATGACAGAAGTTATATCCTTCTCAGTTGTCCCAGTGGGAACAACAGCGCTTTGGATTAAGAACTTGTCTTTACATATCAGATTAGGAGGAGCTACCTTTTGAGCTTGCATTGTAACTATTTAGGTGACAAACCAGTCAGTATGTTAGCAGAAGGGAATGAAGTGTAAATAAGAATTATATGCAACACAAAACAGAGGAGACAAACTGACATGGAAGACAGGGTGAACATTAAGAGCTTAAGTCCTACAAAGTTTCAAAAGTAAGCATAAGCAGATCTTAATGCAGGTTAAAAACATGAAGAGGGTTATTGCATTCCTATTAAGTGCAAGGATGTGCATTCTTGGACAAAACAGAAGAGATTAGGGAGATGAGGAGGTTTGTATCTGCTCTGGAAACCTACAACTCACAATTGATGCAAAAATCTAGAATTATGTGGTTAAAAGTGGGTGATAGGAACTCGAAATACTTCTATAAAATTACCCAAGCTAGAATGAATAGAAACAAGATTGTTTCAATTCAAAATGCTGAAGGGAAGGTTATCACTAATCAAGAAAGCCTCAAGAAACTTGCCTATGATCATTATAAGAAGCTGCTAAGGTCCAACATTAATGCATCCCCTCTTTCTAAAGAACTTAGGAACTCACTAGCTAGCTCCTTTCCAAGTAATTACCCAAATGAACTGACTAGGGATGTAACAAGAAAAGAGATTAAGGAAACCTTGTTTTCCTTTCACCTAGATAAAGCCTCTGGGCCAGATGGGGGTTTAATGTAAGGTTTTTCCAAAATACTTAGGATTCAATAAGTGGGATGGTTGTCAATTCAGTGAATGAATTCTTCAGATCTGGTTGGATACTTGCTGAGATCAATAAGACATATATATGTTTGGTTCCAAAGGTGGCAAATCACTCCACTTTGAATGATTATAGACCTATTGATTGTTGCAATGTGGTCTATAAAATCATTTAAAAAATTTTAGCAAACAGGTTAAAGCAGTTCTTGCCTAGTATCATAAATACTTATCAGAGTGCATATGTTCAAGGAAGGAATATTGATGATAATATTTTCTTAGCTAAAGAATTATTGAAGAGCTATAACTCCAAGGAAGCCATCAAGAGTTGTGCTTTAAAGATTGATTTTGCCAAAGCTTTTGATTCCTTGAATTGAAACTTTATCCTTAGCTCCCTTCCAAGCTATGGGTCTTACTTATAGATTCATTACTTGGATTCAGAATAACATTACTTCAACTTATTCAGTTCTACTGAATGGGGCACCAACCAAACTCTTTAGAGCTGCTCAAGGTCTCAGGCAGGGTGAGCCATTCTCACCATATCTATTTGCCATTAGCATGGAATCTTTTCCAAGCTCACCAAGTTAAAAATTGCAAGTGAACTAGGCTTCAATTTCCACTGCAGGTGTAGCAAGTTGGGCATTTTCCAACCCCCGTTTGCAAAAGATTTGGTTATGTAATGTGGTGCTACCTCGACTTCAATTAATCTCCTTATTAATCTCAATTCTAGCTTTTAATCACTGTAAAAGCTGCTTTTCTCTCTTTACAAGTGCTAATCCTAATGCAGGGCTTGTAACCATTTCTATGGGGTTAAAACAACTCATTCACTTTAAGTATCTTGGGGTCCCTATCACTACTAAAAAAAAAACTTAATCAGTGTGATTGCTCCCCCCGTTTGAATTCCATTTGCAAAAGACTGAACAATTTATGCAACAAATCATTGCCCTATGGAGGAAGACTTCAGCTGGTGATTTCTATTGTGAGTAGTTTGTACATATATTGGTGTTCTCATCTTACTCTACTAAAAGGAATTATGAAAGCTATCGGCAAGCTATTTAGGGACTTCCTCTGGAGTGGAACAAATAACAGAGAAGAGATTCCCAAAGTTAAACAGTCTAATGTTTGTAAACCAAAGCAGTATAGACACAGAAGACCTCTGGGTGAAGTGGATAGATCTTTATTTTTAAAGGGAGAAAGTATTTGGTCCTTTGAGGCATATTCCAACATCTCCTGGATAATGAGACAGATTTTGCTAATGAGGAATATGGTTCAACTTTCCTTTAAACATAGGATTGGGGATTGCAATAAAACATGTTTTTTGGTTTGATCATTGGCATGAGTCGGGACCTCTCTATAAATTGAGGGACTTTCAATCCCTATAAGCCATTATTCCTACACATAAAAAGGATCAAGTCTTGATTAAAGATAACAAATGGGCCTGGCCAATTCATTCTATAAGGGAATTCAAGGAAATCCTTGACAAATTGCCAAATTACTCTTCTAATTCTTCCATCCTAGATATGATTCATTGGACTGGGGAGAACTCATCAATGTTCACCACTAAATCTTGTAAGAGACTCCTACTGGAATGACAAAACCTGAAGCCTTGATCAAATCTAGTACGAGACTTGGCTTTATATCCATCTCAATCCATTATTTTGTGGTTGGTAGCTAACAGGAGTTTTTGTACCAAAGACACCCTCAAAATTAACCTGACTAAGTTGTCCTCTGCACTACGCTCGGAGGTTCATGAAAACTTGGATCACATTTATTTTAGGTGCACGTACTCCTCACAACTATGGAACCCTATTATTAGACTCTTCAGAGTGCATTGCAATAGGTTGTATTGGACAGAAATAATCTCCTGGGTTTCCAGTATACACTTCTGTAGCAAAAGGGATAAAAAGCAATTTACGTTGACTTTTGGAGCAGAGGTTTGTTACATATGGAGCAAAAGGAACAAAAGAATATTTGGCAATAAGGCGCTTGACTTGAATCTAATTTACAGAATCTAATACTCAAGATCAAAACAATAGCCATTGCTGGGATTCTTCCAAACATAATGTCTCCTGGATTGTGTAATAGTTGGAACTTATGATAGGCTTCCTTTATTTGGTTTACTCTAGCCAGATTTACTTGACTTGATCTATCTTTAAGTTTTATTTCGTATCTAGATACTTTGTCCTTCTAATGAATTTGCTTATCTTTTTTTTTTAAAAATTACCCTCTCCTAAGCATCTTTTCTTAAGATGTAACTCCTTGGATCCAAATCTAGCATTTCACCATACTAGCCCTAACCTTCCCAAAAGTGAAAAGGTCATCCTTTTTTTTAATGTTGAATGTAACAAAGGGGAGAAAAAAGGTGTTAGCTAATTATAACAATAGGCAAATAAAGGCCAAACATGATAAAGATTAATGTCTAAATTACATGTTAAATCCAAGAATTCATGCTACTACATACATTTTGCTAAACAAAGATTAAAAAGGTGAAAACCCAAATGCATATGAAGACACCCATTATAAGAGTTGACCAGCTGAAAAGAAAAATTGGCCATACCAGTAAATTCACAAGTTGAATTAGGCAGAACAATTCCAATGTTTGGTATGACAATATTTCTTGGGTGAAGTAGTCTTAACCTGTAAAGACCATAACCGAATAAGAATAGACAATCGAAAGGCTTTGCAACAACTCAACAACCAAATATTGCTACTACAACATAACTACAAACCTTGAAAGCCACAGTATGAAATGTTTTATTGGTAAGTCTTATTGATTATATCCTTTGCTTCTTCATAATCAATCTAAAAATTAATTAACAAAATCATAATCAATCCAAAAATTACGAAAACCATCCATAAACCCACTTAGAACGTTCATCGAAAACTTCAAAGCCATGACCATATTATCCCAAATCACCTAAACATATAATCTCTTCTTCCTTAACAAACTGTCACACAATGCAAAACCAAATGCATTGTGTTATAGATAATCAAAACAAACGAATAAACACTCTAAAACCCATATTAAATCGTCCACTATAACCGAGTAAAAATCCAACACATTTAACCCGATATTCATTACATCCAAAATGGAAGAATGACTTACCTCCAACAAAACGCAGGAACACTCCGAATGTAGACGACAGATGGACGCAAACTGCTGAAGCACTTGATAGATTCGAAGCACTCCGGCAGAACGTGGCTCAAGAGAGAGGGAAGGTGAAAGCTAGCATACGCGGGACTGATGAAAAACTTTGGTTTTTCATTTACACAGAAGATGAGATGACGTCGTTTTGAGGGGGCGGACACGACATTGTCTCATCTAGTGGGGGTAGGGGGTAAGTTTTAAGAATCCAAAACGACGTTGTGTTGGGGTCGAGGGCACGACGTCGTTCTGATGGGGGCAGTGTAAGTTTTAATTAAATGAAAATAACATCGTTTTAGGTTAGGGCACACAACGTCATTCTGGTAGGGGCAGAGGGGAATAGGGGAGTTTTAAAACCCAACCTTTCCGTGACTTTTATTCAACAAAATGTCGAGCTCACTATTTTGCGACGTTTTATTGAAAAAACAACGCGAAACACTTCACAAATCTATGACGTTTTCATACAACGTCGTAGAATATTGGCTCTTTTCGTGACGTTTGGATAAATGTCAGCAAAGGCCTCGAGAATTCGCAACGTTTTTTCCAAAAACGATGCGAATTCTATGTTTTTGTTGTAATGCGGTCACGACACAGGATATAGAAAAAAAATTTCTTCGTCTCCCTGAATAGTCAAACAAACACAAGCTACAGGGCATTGGTGATGTTTGTCTCCCTGCCTCCCTTGTGATTCCATTGCCACTTTCTCAACTAAGTTTCAGTTTTATTCATCGTATAGTAACATGTCTGATTGAAAGTAATCGTATAATTTATTAGGTTTGCTTGGAACAGCGCATGAAGGCATTAAGAACATATTTGAGGTCATGAATCTAGGCCTATGGCAACATCATTGGGGCAAACACAGCGAACCTAGTACCAATTTTGCATTTAATTAACATAAACAATACTTAAACGTGTTTTTTTTTAAATCATAATTAAACGTGTTAACAATACTGTTGCCGTACTTAGGAGCATTTTTTGTCAGAGTCGAATAAATAAGAACTTAATCCAAGTAAGCTTGTGTGAAAATATTTGAATACTTTATAACAGATAGATCATAGCCTGCCTCGCTCAAACAATTTCAAAATTTGCATAAAGAGGGCAGAAACCTAGCTCAAATACTGAACTTTAGTTTCTTCATCATATTTCTTAATTATATCCATCATACTGAACGCATAATTAGGTTAAATTGCATTCTATCTCTTAATGAAACCTGCAATTTTCATGCAGTGTCTAGAAATCTGTGTTGAAAAATAGGAAGTACAATATCAAGGTCAAAAAAAATGTAGGAACTGGAAAACTTCATATTTAAGAGCGCCAATCATGGGATACGATTCTACATGTCTCCAAGAGTTGTGTTCATGAAACATTTTCTATTGCCAAATCAAACCGTACAATGTGCTTGTAATATTCTTGGTAGTGGAATCTATCGAAATCAATTTTTATTGAATAAGGTCATTGGACAGAAATTGCTCCAAGCTACAACTTAATGGTGCAAAGGAAAATAATAGACAAAAGCCCAAGTAAAATATAATTCTAAACTCCCTTCATAAAAATTTAGAAAAGGAAGACTTGAGAATGCAAATTTAAAAATTAAACAATTAAAATCTTGGCAAGGATTACAAGAATATTATAAGTAACATATAAAGAATTAGTAGTTCATTGCAACCAGAAAAAGTATCACATAAAAATCTCTGTACAAAGTAAATGACTTAACTCCAACATGACCATTATTGAAACTGAAACCATACTCAAGTTATAATACGAGCATTACATTACAAATTTCCCCACATATAAACATGCTTAAAATCGCAAGTTTAATAAAGCTTGGTTGATTGTGTTAATATTTCTAATAATTAAAGTTAAATAAGAGTGCTTCTCCTTTTGTTTGTGTAACATGTAAATAACTATCTCGTTGAACTTTAGTGTTATTTTAATTCGAATACATCATTACATCAATTATTACAATACAATCGAATAAGTTAATAATTGAATTATCTGTGTATAATTTAAAAATTAAATTTCTCAACCAGACTGTAAATGAAGTAGCCTTATAGCATGTAGCAAACATCATATATATAATAGAAGAGGTCACAAGTTTCTGCTTGACATTCTTTTTATTAAACAACATTATATTACTAATATAACGATGTAATTTGATATCAATTTTTCATCATTTAGATGCATAAAATAGTTAAAAATTTATTTCACTAATCAAATTTAATTTTTTAACTTGACATAGATGATTCTTTTGCATTAGCAAGTGCGAAAATATATGACTTTTCCTAGATCATGGTCATATTGATGCATGACTCCTTCAAAATAAATTTCAAATTTTGTTTCTATTTCTTAAATTTGAAACTAATCAAGGTTTCAACAGTGACATTATTATTATTTATAATAAAAGGAGACTAAATGTATAAAATTATTATTCAATAAAATTGTAAGATAGCAAGGATGTTGAAAATCATAAATATTATATATAAGGAGCGTCTTATTTAATATATCATGAAATACTTATGGACATAATACATTATACCCAAAAAAAAAAGATCTCTACTTAAAGATATACTCTACTTAAAGATATCTAGAGTATATATCAACTCATGTGATTGTATCACTTGTAAGTCTATAGATCACTCAAGTAATGACTATCTTCCACTAAATGTCTTTATACACATATCAAAATTTCATATAAAGTTAACACATAATAGAGGAATAACTAAATAAAAAATATCTGATATCCTTTACCACGTAAGAAAAAGAGTCTAACTCAAAAGTGAAGCAATTACTTCAAAAGGAGGACGTCGATACTTGTCTGATGCTTGGCAGGAAGATGGTGGAAACTTTTCAACGTAGTTAGTTGGATATCCTCTGAGCTCTTTATTTTAGCGAAAAGGAAGACCTAAAGAGTAGTCAGTGTATGAATGACAATGTGTGGTTGTGTGAATATTCTAGCCTCGGTGTCTGTAGTGTCATCTTATTATTGGAAACCAAACATGATTGAATCATAGATGTAGTGAAAAAATTTACATTTTCTAACCAGATCTTGATAATTATATAAGTTGAATAATAAAACATAAATTACACCTTATTCGATTTTTTTGTTAAAATCTGTTGAAAGCTTTTTGACGTGTCAACTACGAGCTGTTCACTTGTCTAGCCCCTAACGGTATCCACAGAGCAGCTTCTCAACTCTTGAGAAGAATTAAGCAAGAGTTCTAGCTCCCTGATGCTCACTCCTATTTATAGAGAAAACATTAAGATTTTTTTAATTTTCTATTAAAATTAAATACCTCAATTATAGTTAAATTCATACTTTAATTATAATTCATTTAATTTTAATAAAATCAAATATTTCATATTTGATCCTTAAAGTTTCTCAGACTTTATAACTAAGTCTAACTTAATTAAAATTGATCTTTCCTTTATAAATTTCTCTTTAGTGTATGACCCATTAGGTATCTAATATATTGGCAATGATTATAAATTATAATTCTAATTCACAATTAGAATAAAGATAAATTAAAATCTCTCATTTTTCATTCTTTAGCTCTCATTAACTTGAAAATATCATTTTATTCATTTTTAGTATTCACAGTTGATATAGTTTTTTGTAAGCTCTACTTTTAGCTTATAAGATTATCACCTTCTTCTCTTTTTTTTGTCAGTTTATAACCTTCTCTATTACCAACTCTGTCTCCACCTTTGTGGCGTTATCAAATTGAGCTTTATAAGTAGACTTTTTGAGCTTAACTCTTTCATGAACATCTTCATTCCACCACCAAAACTCCCTCTTATTGCCCGTTAGCCCTTTAGAAACACCTAAGGTCTTTAAAGTTGTATTCCTTAAAAGATTTGCAACTCTCTCTTTATAGCACCCTACTCTAGCAGGACTCGAACTTGACATCATGGGTGATATTCGAGTCCGTGCCCTGCGAGGGTGACATACTAGAGACTCAGTCAGTCAAAATTTGGTATAAATTTTTTTTCAAACAATGCACGTATGTACAAAATTCAACATTCAAATCGGGCCCACTTTATTTAAAAACTTTCCAATCATAACAATACAATCAATAGAATTTTCCATAGCCATTTGGGATCCTTTCAAAAAAACAAAACACTTTAGTCATAAAGTCTTTACATTACAACATGAATCATATACAATTTTTTGCGAAACTTTCGGAATACCTAATTTGATACAAAAGTTGAGGAATATAAAATTCCATACAAAAAGAAAGAAATATAATGCAGACGCGAACTGATCCCGACCTCTATCT
Organism: Erythroxylum pedicellare; assembly: GCA_027563575.1. Taxonomy (NCBI): domain Eukaryota; kingdom Viridiplantae; phylum Streptophyta; class Magnoliopsida; order Malpighiales; family Erythroxylaceae; genus Erythroxylum; species Erythroxylum pedicellare. The sequence goes on along the minus strand of JAOQMP010000208.1, from coordinate 23,419,609 downwards.
CTTACTGCATGCTATAGGTATATTCCTGTTTGCCTAACAGGGTATTCTTCTTTTCTTGAAAAATATTTGTAAATTTTGGGTGAGTTTTGAGAACTCAATGAGTAACCATAATCGATAGCTCACTCAGTCATATAACACATAATTCACATCATTTCACATTTCACATTTAATACACTTAAATCATTCATATTATGCATATGCAGTGCACATGAGACCCACATTCATTATTATTATTGTGACCGAGTGCCTATCACATATCACATATACAAATACTGTCCCATTGGGCTCAGCTAGAAACACATATTAGGAAGTATAGCTCTACCTGCAGAATCATATACCATGGAGCAAAGCTCTACATGCAAGCTCTTGATACTAGCTACTCCGGTCATAACATCTTTATATTTCATGCATTCATGAAATGGAATGCATCAATCACATTTGCTTACACTCGTGCAATCACATTCAGCTATCATCAGTCTTTAGTCCGACATTGAACATTAAGTTGAGAATCACATTTTAACTTACATGCAAATACTCATTCAAAACACATTTATCATCAAATTATATACACTTAGTTCATCTCATTCACATACAATGAGCACTTCAATCTCCAAATCAAACATTACAATTATCGGACCTCCTGTCTGGAAACCAACACAATACAATCAACATTCATATAGTCATTCAATACAAAATTCAAAACAAAACAAACAATGAAATGAGACCATCCAGGTCTACTCACAGTATACTCCAGATTAGCATTTGCTTCCAAATTCTAGAAATGCCTGAATGTGGACACTTAACTTGCACAACCCATTTATGCAAGACACACATTGAACACTCATTAATAATGACACAATTATAAGCATTTATTCATGCACAACTGTGTAAATGGAATATTTAAAATGCATACTCAATGATAATCCTGGGTACTTTAACAAACTTCATATCTTATGCTCATTCTCATTTCATGACTCTTGTAGTTTCTTCATTTACTCCTTTGACTATCACCTTGATCGTTCTTTCCCATTAGTACACATTTTCATTGATCTTTCAACTCCAAATTTTGGTTTAACACTATCCCATAATGTTTCAGTTATCAAATCCAAAGAAAATCACCATGTACGACACACTAAATCTCCTCACTCATTTTCTAGAAAATAAGAATATCACTGTTCTTAACCATTTAGCAGTTAACTAACGATGCATGCTTCATTTCATGCAAAAATACATAGTCATAACAAGCTTACTTGTTTGAAGCTCCAACATCTGCAATAATCACGTAACCCTAATCCCTCATACAACCACGTACATCAACTTGAAAGTTAACATGGGGTTCGGTTTTCCTTGGGGTGGACGAAAGCAATAACAAAGTGTAAGTGATAGTGAAAAGGAAAAAGAAAGATTTTATTTTAGAGTAGATTTGATGAGAAACTCTGTGTTTAATAAAAACTAGGGAAAGAAGTTTTAAGAAGGATAAAGATAAGGACAACAGCTTGTCTTTCAAGGTTATTAAAGCTTAACTTTAGCTAAGACACCCGTCCAATTCTCATCCACTTATCGACTTCCCTTCATTAAGACTTACTTAAGTATAATCTATACTTAAGTTTAGGACTTAATAAAACCACTGAAATCATAAGTCATAACCCCTTATTTGCTTTCAATTTTTTCCCATAAAAACATCATTTTGGGTCAACATTGTATGTTCTTTTTGACCCCTGATATTGAAGTCATTTACCAAAACTTTCATGTAGAACATTTTTCCCTATGTCTTATGTCTCTATTTTACTCCAAAAAAAAATCATCTCATTTGGAATCCTATATATCCGGTTATAACCAAAACATTGAAGTATGTTCAGTAAGATAATCCTATTTTATTGTTCCAACAGATTCCACACTTTCATTTGATCAACCTTTTTATTTCGATTCAGAATGCTACCAATTTTTGTGGATATATATAAAAATGTATTAGGAATCTATTGGTCAAAGAAACACTCCAATTAGAGGTTGGATGACAAGGTTATGGCTGAAAGAATCAAACAAGGTTTTGTCCTTAATCATATGGAACCTTTTTCTTTTGGGGTACTAGCAAAACTTTCATTATAGGTATCGGATCAAGGTCATTATTAGATGGTTAGAAAAAGGATTTATAGGTATATAACTTTCATGAAGACCTTAAAGGCAAATTCTATCATCTAGAGAGTCAAATTTGGACCAGACAATATAAGTTGAACAATGACCAGAAGAAGTTTATAAACAGTACACATAAGATATCTTGCAATTGACATAATATTCTTTAGAGATAACAGATTAAGTAGTTCTTTAGATGGATCCAAAGGAAAATTCAAGATATACAACCTTAATTAAGACCTTGAAGACAAATTCTATCATCTATAGTGTCAAAAGTGGGACCAGCCGATAGGATCAGATGAACCCAGACAAAGGGTTAGACTAATTGGAAAAATGGTCATAACTTTCTATAAAGAACTCAGATTAAGGTATTCTTTAGATGATTCGAAAAAGAACTTCAAGGTCTACAACTTTTATGGAGACCTTGAAGATAAATTCGATTATCTATAGGGTCAAAAATGGGACCAGATAATACAAAATGAACACTGCACCAGACGATACAATGTGAACAATGTCCCAGACGATATAACGTCCTCATAAGATGATCTGTCCTCACCAAACAAAGCGTCTTCGCAAGATGAAGCGTCTTTACAAGACAATCCGTCCTCACTAGACGAAGTTTCTTCACAAGATGAAGCGTTTTCACAAGATGACGTGTCATCGCAAGACGAAGCGTCTTCATAAGACAAAGTGTCTTCAAAAGATAATCCGTCCTCACCAGATGAAGCATTTTCACAAGATGACAAGTCATCACAAGACGAAGCGTCTTCACAAGATGATCTGTCCTCACCAGATGAAGCGTCTTCATAAGACGAAGCCCTTCAAAAGACGACAAGTCATCACAAGACAAAGTGTCTTCACAAGAGGAAGCGTCTTCATAAGACGAAACGTCATCACAAGATGAAGCATCTTTACAAGACGATATGTCATCAGACGATACAAACCATGCTCCTGAGTATCTCCCCTTATAAGGATCATAACTTTCGACTCCACTATCCAAAAATTCCATACTATATATTCTTAGTAAACTTCTCCAATGTATTTTCCTTCACTAAATCCAACACTTAAATTGTTATTTCTAGTCTTTCTACTACATTTTATTCAACTCATTCACTATAACCACAATTCTCAATCTATCCCATTACTATTCAATATACCAGGAATGTTAATAAGTGCATGTACAATTATTTTCATATGTGCAAGAATTCAAATCCACATGCATGTATGTTGACATTATGTATGAGCATAAAAAGCATTTTTTATCCTCTCATTGCTATTTCTCAATTACTGGAATCTAAATTCTAACCTTTAATATGGGGACGGGATGTTTCAATTCTCCCCCTTAAAAAGAATTCGTCCCTAAAATTCTCATCTGATTGATCAATAAGGTAGGGGTATTATTTCCTCATATGCTTCCCCATTCTCCACATAATTTCACCACCTGAATAATTTCTTCAAATTGACTATGATCGATGTAATCAATTCTTTACCTAATCACATCTTCAAGTATTACATTATCTTAGCAGTTTCCTCAATATAATTCAAGTTGCTCATAATCTTCACTTCAAGTGCTGACAATGCCTCTTTGTCAGATCATATTAATATTTCACCTCTCACTTAGTATTTCACATCTCTTTATTGCTAATACACTTAACTCTTAAGTTTGTCTCTCTATATCCCATAACTTTAAAGTGATCCCCTAAAATTCATCCATTTTTCATAAGTCACTTTATTCTTATTACAGATTCATTTCAATGTAAGGGTAAACGACCCTTTTTGTTGTTTGAAACCTTATACAATATTCTAATGGTATCACCAAGATAATGATTATTATGTCTACAGTCAATTTGAACCATAAATGAATCCCATATTCCTATGAACTCCAGAAATATAAGCTTTACACCTGTCTCTAACAGTCAAGACTATTGGTAACTTAAACATGTAATCACTTAGTTCTACGCTCTTAGCCATCAAATGCTTTTTCGATGTATTCCTAAGGATGTATATCATAGGTTGTTATTGCGCTTCCCTAATAATCTTTTTACTCAATCTTCCTTATCAGGTACACATACTTCTTATTTCAATCACAAAAAATCATTCTTCCAATTCAAACTCAAAATTTCATATTCATTTTCAATTTTCTTGATAAGATTCATAGATTTTGAATCCTTAATTTGGACTTTTCTGAACTTTCCATGTAAAACTACTCTTTACATTCAATAGCTAGATGTACTTCATTTGTGCTCAATTCCTATGCTCTTTATTTCACTAGATTTGGTGACCCCAATATCTGAATTCATGCTTTACTACTATTGGAATTTTTACTTAACGCATCAGATACAACACTAACTTTATAGAAAAATATTCATTTGTATAATCATAATCTATAAGTAACTCTATTCATTGTCTTGGTTTTATATTCAATCCTTTCATACTCAATACTTACCACAAACTTAAATGATCTGTACATTCCAAAAATGACTCTGCACATCTAATATCTCTAAGATCTCAAAGTGATTACTATCATAGCAATTCTAAACCATGTATCAAAATCAACTCATAAGACTTTAATTGTCTCTATGTATACAAAAACCACTTTATACTGTTACAACAAATTGTATCTTAATCTCTGATGTGAAACTTCATTTTATACTGCATAATTTCCAAATCCAAATGGCATAATTAACATTGAGGTTGTAGTTCCTCAAAATTCTTTTTACATTCATCATTCATACGGTTTACACATTTTTCCTCAAACATGTTTTTGTCAAGGGACAAGACCACTAAAAACCCCTTAACAGTCCCTGGTATTATCCAACATACAACTAGTTCTAAAGAACTCTGAATCTCTCATATGTTCCTTATAGTTTCTCACTTTATCATCATCTCTACTTTCTTTGGGTCTCCTAATAAGCCATGTTTTGATATTATGCAACCCACATTTTATTTGATCAAGCTAAGATTCACTCTTATTAAGCTTGGCATATAATTGTTTTTACCTTCATGATGTGTAAGATTTCCTCAAATGTTCAAAAATATTCTCTTCACTTTTCAAATACACTCTAAATATCCTCTATGATCATAGTCACTAATTGATACAATTTTACTTGGATCACTTTAATCTTCAATATCATAATACTATTAGGGTATTATTAACTCCAACAGATATCACCCCAAAATTTTCCTTGTGTCTATAATTACTTCTAGCAATTCCTTAAGTGACTAATTCCTTAATTAAGGTAATATCATCTCATGTCATTTTTAGTCTCCCAATTGACTTCCTTTCTCGAATGATTTTCTCCTTTCATTCGATTTCCTCTAATTTCACATTGACTTACTTTAATGTTTATTCATTTATACTAGTTTCTCCACATATTTCAATTTATTTGCAGTCATAACTTCCTGCGTTGGTAACACATTCATCAGATATAATTTGTATCTCCTGAACATATTTACATGGAATATAATGTGGACCTAAATCCTCCTCACATTAGCAATAATGTCTCCTCAAAGTCAGTAATCTAATCATATAGTTGAATACTTCATATTAAACAAAATGTGTATACTCTCAATATCATATTCTACCTCTTATATTCACTTTTGGTTCATTGCATATTCATTTATGATTTGTTCCTTCATTGATCACTCTTAAACTGAATCGTTTGATCAACTTAACCCAATTTAGGGAAATTCTTCTTTGAAAGAAGCTTTCATGCTACAATCATCGATACTGTTCATGAAATCCTTATCAATCAACTATTTTCCATGATTACTTATGAGTCATTCTTAGTACCTCAAGAAGATCAATTTCTATGGTCCCATTCTATCCCGAGATTTACTTTTGACAAGTCACCAATTATCTTACAATAGTAATACTTTGATCTCAATTTGCTTGAAACAATATTTCTCTCTTTATCCTTATCACGATTGGGGTTTCCTCGCATTGACATATACTAACATCAACTTTACTCTAATTATCTAGAATTTACCTCTTCTGAGGCTACCTCAATTCGGAATGAGTCAACTACCATATCGAGTGCATCAATTCTTCTCATTTGATTCGTCATCTTTTTCTTTATCCCATTCATACATAAAATCCTCTCTTATATGCCAGTCTTCGATCGTGGGGATTATGCCATAATCGTGTCCCTTTTTCTTTTTCCTTGAATTCATCATATATATAGTAATATCATTAACAATCTCAGTTCATTCCCAAGTGATCACTACAAGCATTGTCACGTCTTACTCTAACTCATCTTAGACTTTGAAATATAGGAACTATGACTGATCAATATTAAATAAGTCATAGATTGCGTCTTATATTACCTCCACACATATCATACACATATGCTCAATATTCTCACCTATCATGGTGATCCCATTATCATATGTACACTCACAATGGCAATTCAACTTACCCTTAACAACTTTTTCATATATCGCTATCATCATCT
>JAOQMP010000208.1:23399789-23412925 GCA_027563575.1 Erythroxylum pedicellare | reverse complement strand
CTTAAGTTTAGGACTTAATAAAACCACTGAAATCATAAGTCATAACCCCTTACTCACTTTCAGATTTTTCCTATAAAAACATCATTTTGGGTCAACTTTACATGTTCTTTTTTACCCTAATACTGAAGTTATTTTGCAACACTTTTTTATAAAACATGTTCCCCTATGTATTATGTCTCTAGTTTACTCCAAATCAAAAATCATCTCATTTGGAATCCTATAGATCCGGATATAATCAAAACACTGAAGTATGTTCGGTAAGATAATCCTATTTCACTGTTCCAACAGATTCCACACTTTCATTTGATTAACCTTTTTCAATTTGATTTAAAATGCTACCAATGTTTTTGTAGAGATAGAAAAATGTATTAGGAATCTATTGGTCTAAGAATCACTCCAATTAGAGGTCGGATGACAAGGTTATGGCTGAAAGAATCAAACAAGGTTCTGTCCTCAATAATATTGAACCTTTTTCTTTTGGGGAAACTAGCATAACTTTCATTATAGGTATCGGATAAAGGTCATTCTTAGATGGTTCGAAAGAGGACTTATAGATATATAACTTTCATGAAGACCTTGAAGGTAAATTCTATCGTCTAAAGAGTCAAATTTGGACTAGACGATACAAAATGAACAGTACACAGAAGAAAGTTATGAACAATACACAAAAGATATCTTGTAATCAGCATAGTTTTCTCTAAAGATATCAAATTAAGTAGTTTTTTAGATGGTTCCAAAGGGGAATTCAAGATCTAAAACCTTCATGAAGATCTTGAAGACAAGTTCCATCATCTGCAAGGTCAAAAGTGGGACCAAATGATAGGATCAGATGAACCCAGATGAAGGGTTAGACAAATTGGAAAAATGGTCATAACTTTCTCTAGAGAACTCAGATTAAGGTGCTCTTTATATGGTTTGAAAGATAACTTCAAGTTATACAACTTTCATGAAGACCTCAAAGATAAATTCAATTAACTATAGGGTCAAAAATGGGACTAGACAATAAAAAATGAATAATGCACTAGACGATACAAATGAACAATGCAGCAAACGATAAAAAATGAACAGTGCAACAGATGATATAACATCCTCATAAGACGATCCATCCTTACCAGACGAAGAATCTTCACAAGATAAAGTGTCTTCACAAGATGACACGTCATCACAAGATAAAGCGTCTTTATATGACGAAGCGTCTTCACAAGTCGAAGCGTCTTTACAAGACGATCTGTCCTCATCAGATGAAGTGTCTACACAAGAAGACATGTCATCACAAGACGAAGCGTCTTCATAAGACTACACATCATCACAAGATGAAGCGTCTTCACAAGACCATCTATCCTTACCAGATGAAGCATCTTCACAAGACGAAGAGTCATTATAAGAGGATCCGTCCTCACCAGACGAAGCGTCTTCACAAGACGACACGTCATCGTAAGATGAAGCATCTTCATAAGACCATCTGTCCTCACCAGACGAAGCATCTTCACAAGACAACACGTCATCACAAGACGAAGTGTCTTTACAAGACGACACGTCATCATAAGACGAAGAATCTTCCCAAGATGATACGTCATCAGATGATACAAACCATACTCTCGAGTATCTCCCCTTATAAGAATCATACCTTTCAACTCTACTATCTAAAAATTTCATACCATATATTCTCAGTAAACTTCTTCAACTTTCTTTCCTTCACTAAATCCAACACTTAAATTTTTATTGCTAGTCTTTCTACTCCATTTCATTCAACTGATTCACTATAACCACAATTCCCAATCTATCCCATTACTATTCAATATACCCGAAATGTTAATAAGTGCATGTATAATTATTTTTGTGTGTGCAAGAATTCAAATCTACATTCACGTATGCTGACATTATGCATGAGCATGAAAAGCATTTTTTTATCCTCTCATTGATATTTATCAATTACTGGAATCTAAATTCTAACCCTTAATATAAGGACGAGATGTTACACTCCTACCTCTAGTTTGCATCTCTTACTAAATTTCATTCTTCTCTATAAATTACTCTACCTTTAAATTGTTTCACCATATCCCCTTTCAAATTCCACCATCAAATTTTGGTACAACTCTTAAGGCTTCTCTTCTTCCTCCAACCCTTAATAAAAAGATCCAAAACTAACAATCTAATTTAAGTTGCCTAGTAAATATTAGGTATCGCTTTGCAATCCTTGCAACTATGTTGATCAATCCACCTTATATAGAAGTAGTCAATTGAGTTCTCATGGTTCTGTTCTTAAAAGTCAATAGGTCCTCATCATTTTTCTTGAAAAAAGAGTTGGCTATCACTAACTCAAGCGTTACCGTGAAATCCAACAAAGTGGTCCCACTAACATTCCTTTCACCATATCCAAAACTCCCATCAGTCCATGAGTATCCATCTGAGGCTGCTCCTATATGATCATTAAAGTCTCCTCCTATAATAACTCCCTCATCAAGGGCGTCTTTGTTGAATCTCCTCATGTAGCTCTTCCCAGAAATGGCTCTTAAGTTGTTCGTCCAACCCTACTTGAGATGCACCAAAACATCCCACATTTAAAACAGCTGCCTTCACCATTATGTTTAAGGACACAATCCTATCATTAGTCCTTTTTACCCTACAACATGTTGTATAAGTTCCTTGATAACTAAGATACCTACCCCATTTTTTCATCTCGAACCCCCTAAATACTAAAGTTTAAACTTTTTAATCTCTTTTGCTTTATCCCCTGTGCATCTTGTCTCCTGAACGCATGCTATATGATTCTCATACTTGTCTAAAGTCTCCACTAATTCTAAAGATTTCCTCGAGGGACCCGAAGTTTTAAGAACCTATTTAAAATCTGTCAACATCTTTTCTTCTTCTACACCTAAAACTCATTGAAGGACTAGTCCTTGTTCTTGCATTAGAGCTCAAAGCCATCCAACTTGATGAATATGGTGGAACCTAACGAATCTTTGACAATGAACAAAGATTGGGAGGGTTTAGATTATAATGTTTTGTTCAATAAATTAGGCAATAGTTACAAGTGGTTGGAATTTGGGCTTAATTAAATAAACACATCTAATAGATCATGGAAGCTAGCTAGCTAGAGGTTTGAGAATAATTTTCTTACATATTAGTAAAAAAGAGTATAAAAAAAGAAATCAATGAAATACATCAATGGGGAAAGGAACTACACTACATTAACGGTACACTACAATGCTTGTGTTCTTTTTTCTACTCAATGTTCAGTTCAACTAGTAAACTTGATCAACATAAGTCTAGATTAGAAGTTTTAGCCACTAAAAAAAAATACGAGACTAATTATATAGAATTGATTGCTATAAATCAAAAATAATCAATCATAGTTTGATCGAAATGCTTACAATATATAAACAAACGTAATCAATCATAACTTTGACATAAATGATTCCTTTCAACAAAAGTGAAAGCAAAAATATCTCACTAAAATGAAAATGATGAATTAACCCACTATGAATACTACATAACTACATAAGAGCGTAACCCATTTTTTAGTAAACAAAGGCTGGATAACTTGAACTTTGTAAAGGAAGGTCACAAGCGCAATAGAAGAAGAACACAACCTTGGAAGGATAAGAAGATTGAGACGTAAGTAAAAGAAGAATGCAATTATACAAGTTACAAACTTACAGTTGCAAGCATAGGACGACAGCAGAAGGAAGGAGGAGAAGACTCAAACATATAAAAAAAGCAGTTGCATCACTTTATAAAATGATGTCGTTTTACACAGTGAAAACAATCAAGCTTTAAGTTGAGATGGGCTTGATCTGATGATCCCAAACCTAATTCGAAACTCGAAATTGAAAAAAAAAAGCCCAGACTCATTAACTTTCGATTAGGCCAGAGCTGGACCAATATGTCAAACTTATTGACACGAGACTTCACAATGGAGTTAAAATCGAGTATTTTCACATTATGTGATCCTCAATAACAAAAATATATTGTATAAAACAAGAGTTCGCCTATTTTCATTACATGCATTTCAAATGGTGTGTGTTTATGGCTAGACTTTTGTGTTTGTCAATGTTGTGGAACTTGTGCTTATGGCATTTATTCAAGTCTAAGTCTAATGAAAATAACAATGCTTTGACTTTTGTGTCATATTTTATTGAATTAATCAAACTAATTTAAAGATAAATCAAAACTTTCATTCTTCTTTATTAGGATTTGTGTTTCAAGATATTAAGTTCAAAATTTTTTGAGCATGATGTTGAGTGTGCATGCTATGTATATAGATCTTATAATAGAAGGTTTTATTCTTTTAATTTTGGCTAAAAGTGTAACTTCAACCTCAAGGTTTTCATCTGAATATAACTAAGCTTAGCAACGAATTATGCTAGGCTTGAGTCCACCCAAAATTGAGTTTGACCTGAAGCCCAATTGGGCTTAGGTGGCTTGATTAGGCCTAGACTAAACCCGATTAAATATATATTTAAATTTTAAAAATTGAAAACAATGTTCTTTTACTTAAAAAGACATCATTTCACTTAAGTTTGATCTAAAGCCTAAAAAATTCTTTTAAAAAAAAGCACATAAGTCCTGCCTGAAGTCTGGTTAACTCTTATCGAGATTGTTGACTTTGGGCCGAGCAATTTTTACAAGCCTAAATATAACTTAAATGCTAGCACTTAAGAGCATTTAAGTTCAACCCTAATATTTTTAAAGCATTCAAATATAAACTCAATAGATAAAAATTTTAATAGAATTAAACTTCTATCAGCTAACTATCACATTATTGCTGGCACATTATTTATATTTTTAACAATATATTGGGAGACCTAACTATCATTGGTATAGCAAGCCTAGTCAATTTTAAAAAAACAAATCAACACTTTCTTTATGTTATTTATTTTTAATATTATACATATTTTAAAATCTTTTGGTGGGGCTCCCATGAGATAATGTGGCATACAAATGGCAGCGGGTCTATGAATAAATTTTTAAAAAATATAAAAAATGTCATGTCATCTTAACTTATCAAAGTTAAACTCGTTTAAAGTTTTCATCCATGCAGGATATATTTTGAATGTTTTGAAAATGTTATGGTTAAATTTGAAAGCGATGAAAATCTTGAGGTTTAAATTATATTTTTTTCCTTTAATTTTTTGTTAATAGTATATCTTGTCTTTAATTAGTTAAAATGTCATTTACGGCTTAAAAAATAAGCTGAGGACAGCATTTAAAATCTTTGTCAAGTCATCTTTAAACAAAAAATGCTTTCTAGATATGCAAATATTCAATATGTATTGATTGCATGAGTAATTCTAAATAAATACTTCTTTATTTCTATGGAATATATCGTGTTGAATTAACCTTCCGAGTATGAGTTTGTTTCTATTTCATGGGCAATGGTATACAAATCATCGGTTTGCAGAAGAAAAGGATTAAGTACTAGCAGAACCAGATATGACCTTTACACTGAAATACAATTTTGTTATGCATTTATCAACAGCCTACAAAGATTTTCAGGAACGAAGCTAATGGCATGATGATCATGATTTCTACCGAACTTCATGAGTTCATGGCATTGGATATTCATCAGTGGGAACCAGATGGAAAGGGTTATTGTTAAGTCTTCATTATTTAATAGCAATGGTAAGATGCATAGTGAGGTACTAGGCATGGTTTCACTTCTATAAATTATTATTTTATCCATTTACGTGAAGTTTTGTGTCATGTGATCCTCATAATCTCCCCAATTTGATTATTAGGTCTCTAATTGATGTATTCATTTTGCAATGCTTATGCAGAAATCCAGTGACAGACAATCTTACCTCATTGCACCCAAGGTCGTGGGCAATGACACCAAAAAGATATTATTATTTATATATATCTCTATAGACATTGCATATAATTCGTCTGCAGCTCAATATCCTAATTAAGAGGCATGTCTCGATACTTTTTTATAATTCAGGAGGCATTGGCTTGAATTTTCATCGCATCTCTGCTAAAAACTTAGTGCGCTTTTAAAGAAATAAAAGACAGACAGACATGAGTCAAGATAAAGCATAATATGAATGTGTATATTCCATATATATATCTTTAATATAAAAGAGAGGTTACAGAAATAAATGAGGGTCAACGTCAAGGAAAGCAACAAAACCTGTTTTTCGTTGGTTTCTCGGAATCATTCCTCTTGTAAGAGTCACGCCTCCTCTGAGAAGCAGCGTTCGCGTTCTTCTTCTCATCTCTAGCTTTGCTAAATATCACCGTAAATCCTTCAGCTGACGCTGGATCGTTCACATCCCACTCTCCAAACTTCGGTAGAGGCTTTTCGTTGTCCGCCAACGAAGTCATTTCAACTCCCTGATACAATCGCAGCTTCAAAAAGCAACTATCTTGTCGATACAAGAACTCTTCTTTTCTCCCAGTTTCTTTTTAGGTCTTGGAGGTAGGATAGGACATAGGAGAAGATGGTATTCGATGGTTTAAATTAATTATTTGGCAATTGGTTGAGCATTTTAAGGGTATGCATGAATAAGAATTTAGACAATTTTGCTACTCTTATAACACGTACAGGTATCAAACACCGGCGTTGAACTAATAGCTACAGCTTGTCATTCTCATAATGTGGGGTAAAACCGCGTACCTTTGGAAAATTGCAAGTCTACGAGCTAAAGATTGATAATTTATATGCACGATTTTAGGCACTAATTTAGGTTGTTAATGGTTGAATTTAGCACCCAGTAGAACGTGCCTTGCAGAATCGGTGCCTTTCATTCAGGATTCATAACGTGATAACACCTAGATTTTAACAGACTTTTATAGCGAGTGCCTCTTTTAGTTGATGAGGACTTGAAGTGGTACAATTTTTTACACAGGTACATATATGCTTCTGTTGAACTATTTTACTCAAATTATATTTTAATTTATTGAAAGTTAATCTGTTCTTACAAATTATTGTATTAATTAGTTATCGAAAAAGAATATTTCACAATCTTAATCGTTCTGATTGTAATTGCAATCAGCAATATAAGACTTGGATTTTAGATTTAGAATTTCAACTTGGCTACATGATTGTATATTGCATCATTTTGAAAAAGAGAATCTATCCTCTTATACAGCTTTGTTAACATTTAAATCTTAATTTATAACAGACGTAATAGAATCGGAACCCTAATTCTTTCAAGAGAAACATAGTTCGTAATACAAAATCAAAGTTAACAGTATTAATTGACATAGTCTTTTAACCTGGAATATGGTTGTATTAAGGACGCTGAGTACAGCTGGAATATAGGCTTATTATTATGTTTGAAGTAGTTCCAGCTGTATGTATCAAGACAATTTACGTAGGGGATTAACACATCAAACCTGCAATGCATTCAAAAAAAAAAATTTTCTAATTAACCACTTGCCACCAATTGAAAATTACAACATTAACAATGTAAATAGTGATGATCATTTTTGTCATTATCATTACCTCACGAGTCATCAATGTGTAACTTTTGATATATTTCAGGTAATTTATTCACGTTTATGGTCTTAGTATAGGAAAGTTATGTCTCTAATCAATCACCACACCTCAACCCCCACCCACTGAAAAAAGAAAAGTCTCTAAGACATATATAATACTACTACGAAGTTGCTTGGGATTATGTACAAGGGAGACCTCCCAACCTAGTCAACGGAGAAACAATGGATCAGGGTTTGGTCTTGTGTTCTGCAAATTACATGCCTTTGTCGCCAATAACCTTCCTGGAGAAAACAGCAACCGTATACGGGGACAAAACCTCGATTGTCTACGGCACAGTTAGATTCTCATGGAGAGAAACGCATGAAAGATGTCTTAGACTTGCTTCTGCTTTGGTCCAGTTGCGCATCGTCCCTGGTGACATCGTACGTTTTTTGCTTCCTCCGTTATTTTCCCCCCTTTTTCCAATTTAATTACTTCACAATTTCGTTGCTTCACTATTGTACCCGTACGTTTTATTGTTTCAATTACATGCATGATCGTCTAATTACAATTTTGGAAAATATATTATATGGAGTCTTTTGGTTAAAATTTTAATAATAATTCTTAACCTTCAAAAAAAAGAGATAGGTATATATTACCAGACAAGAACATAGGGGTAATTGTTCACATTTCTCAATAACGCATTTTTCGATATATGATTACTAAAGAATAACAAAACCAAGTTTAAAGGACAAAGTTGAAGATTGTAATATAAAAATAATAATTATGTGTAACTTCATTTCCTGTATAAATTCGTATGCTCTTAATTGTACATGTATCAGAAAGCCGTGGAGTTGGATTTAACAAACCCTCAAGGGAATTCTGACGTTCTCCTTATATTATGTGCGTAGAATTCAAGTAGAAACCTAACTAGAGAGGAATTGTCAAACTGGCGAGAACAAAGCAATTTGTTTTGGACAACCACAAAAAGGTTGGACCTTGGCACAATCCACTCCGTTGAAAGTAATTTGTTTTAGGCAACCACTAAAAGGTTGGACCTTGACACAAGCCACTCAGTTGAAGGCGTGTTATGATTAAGGGTAGAAATACGAACATTTCTTATAATTTAGTTATTTTAAAATATAAATAAATATATCGAAATTCAATCCATTCAACATAGTCCTATTCTCTTATCATCTCACAGCAAACCTTAACTCGACAGGCCTTTGATTTACAGTACCCAAAATTCAAATGAATCTTTACTTTTCTTAAGCTTATGAGTTTCCCGTTGCATCTCCTTATTATCTTTGTGGTATACATCAGTGGAACTGTAAATGCTAGTAACACATCTCTAGCTTGTATCTGTGACCAGGTTGCGGCACTGGCGCCGAATGTTCCTGAACTTTACGAGCTGCATTTTAGTGTTCCAATGGCTGGCGCAATACTCTCTGCACTCAGTACTAGTCTGGATGCAGCCACTTTAGCAGTTCTGTTACAGCAATTGGACCCCAAGCTCATATTTGTGGACTATCAGTTCGTAGAAGTTGTCCTCAAGGCACTGGATTCATTCTTGCCAGATAACTCCAAGCGTCCCCATCTTGTGATCATCCTTGAATGCAACCAATCTATTTCTACAATGACAACTCCATATCAATCCCTTGGGTTGGATTACAACAGCTTCTTGGCCGTGGGAAAAGTTGGTTTCAAGCCCATATGGCCAGAAAATGAATGTGATCCAATCACGATAAGTTTTACATCAGGCTCGACAGGAGTTCCGAAAGGAGTGGTATACAGTCACAGAGCTACATATCTCAATTCCTTGGCACAAATGATCCAATGTGAGTTGGGAAAAAACCCTGTTTTCCTATGGACACTGGACATGTTTCGTTGCAATGGATGGTGCCTCACTTGGGCAATGGCTGCCATTGGAGGCACCAATATCTGTATTAGAAAAGTCACGTCCCAGATTATCTTTGATGCAATATATGTTCACAAGGTAACTCACTTGTGTGGTCCACCGATTCTCTTGAACATGATTACAGAGGCTCCAGATAGTTATCAAAAACCAGTATGCTCCAAGGTGTTTATTGTAGTAGCCGGGATATTGCCAAGCCCTCAAATTGTCAAGAACGTTGAAGCTTTGGGTTTCATTGTTAGTCATGGTTATGGCATGACAGAGGCTTTAGGACCAGCAATTGTTGGTCCTTGGAGAACTGCTTCGCATGAGAAAGCTGTAAACGATCAAAGAAAACTTAAATCTCCTCAAGGGGTACACAACACTTTTGCTGAAGATGTTGATGTGAAAGATCCTAATACTATGATTAGCTTACCATCTGATGGAAATACCATCGGTGAAATAATGTTCAGGAGCAACATCTTCATGTTAGGTTACTTCAAAAGTCCAAATGCTACTCGAGAAGCCTTCAGGGGAGGGTGGTATCACACAGGAGACATTGGAGTTAGGCAACGAAATGGTTCCCTACAAATAAAGGACCGAGCAAAAGACAGTGTCACAGTTGGGCAAGAGACTGTAAGCACATTGGAGATAGAATCAGTTTTATTAAGACATCCCAAGATTTTACAGGCAGCTGTTGTTGGAAAACGGGACACTGTACTAAAACAGGTGCCTTGTGCGTTCGTGGAACTGAAAGAGGAATACAGTTCGAGTGCTGAAGAGATAATTAAGTTCTGCGGTGATAAACTGCCTGAACATATGGTCCCACAGTCGGTGGTTTTCGGGGATATACCGGTCAATTTCAACGGAAAGGCAAAGAAATTCATTCTAAGGGAGAGGATCAATTCCAGGAGTAGTCCTACATTTTAGGATATATCTTATATATCTTTTATTTAATTTTGACATTTTAATTGAACATATAATATGTTAGTAAATTGAAATTGTTACTACTAGATTTGCGGGTTTTGAGAATTGATAAAATTAAATTGATAAGATTATTACATGTTTGAATTTAAGTAAGACTTTAATTGTGCAAGAGATTTATGCACATCTTCTAATATATCTTATATATCTTTTATTTAATTTTAACATTTTAATTGAATATATAATATATTAATAAATTGAAATTGTTACTATTAAATTTACGGGTTTTGAAAATTGATAAAATTAAATTGATGAGGTTATTACATGTTTAAATTTAAGTGAGATTTTGATTGTGCGACAGATTTATGCGCATTTCGTAATTAACGTGGAGGTCTATCAAAGAGTGAAGTGAATAAAAAAATCAAGTGGGAGTGTGTGTGCGGTGACTATGTGGTGTTGCGTGTGTGAAGCATTTTTTTATTTGTGAATCAACACCGTGGGAGGAATGCATATGAGGGTGTGTGTTATTTGTTCATTGAAAAGCACACTGCGTCATGCTGGTATCTCTTTGCCAATAGCTGAATAAATTTTTGTCTAGACACAAGTATTAATGGTGCAGTATCCACGGTGGTGATTTGATCGTTTGATGAATTAAGACTTGTCCTTCTTGATTAATGGTGCACTATCCACGGTGGTGATTTGATTGTTTGATGAATTAAGACTTGTCCTCCTTGATTATACGTGAAAGACATATGGAGACTTGATTTTTGTGTGGACAACGTAATCTATGGTGTGTGGTTGTCTATTAGGGTTCGTTTTTACGCAATCCAAAGCTTCGTATGTATGCTACACTTTTCATGATTATGCGTGGTTAATGAGTTTGTGAGTGCAGCTGTAATTTCTTTTGAGAATTGTGAGAATAAGTTGATTATCTTTGTGCTAGAATTTTTGTAGATCACGTCACCTGGGCTAAATGTTTTTGTGCTACATTTTCTTTGATTTATTGTCGTTGATTGAGTATTTTTGCAGCTGTGATTTCTGCAGAAGTTTGTGTGACTTGATTATGAGTTCTATGTGAATCAGCCCATTGTTATTGCGACGACTTCTAGATCTATTTCAGTTGAGCAGAACTCATCGGGAAATTGTTCTTGTCTATCTCAATTGTATTTAGTTCTCGTTTCTTATTATTTTAATCACTTGAGTTATTTGTTCATTGTTCTTTAATAGATTGATTGAGAAAATCCTCTGTTGAGGTTAACACGAGTCGGTCGTGCTATTGTATATGAAATTCTTTCACAGAAAGTAAGGTTGAGTGATAGTGTCAAGGGTTGAGTGGTGTCGGCTCAGTAAAGCTTTAGGTAAATCTACTGTACTTCAGTGAAAGTTATTAAGCTAGGTGAGGGCCCTATAGACGTAGGCAAAGTGTGTCAAACTGCGTTACCAAATTTTTGGTGTTGATTTATATTTTAGTTCTCTTAATTTTCAACTTTGTTTTGTTTGCTAGAAACGAATCAGAAAGTTTGTGAAACTATCCCTTTTCAGTTTTTCAATTGGTATTAGAGAGGTCACCGATTTAGAACTTGGTAGCAAGTTAGTGCAGATCCTAGTTTCGTGAACATGGGTACAAAAGAGGGTGCATCAATTACCAGATCACCACTATTGGATGGATCTAACTATCCTGTATGGAAATCACGAATGAAAGTTTTCATTCAAGCTTAAGGCACGAGAGCTTGGCATTCGGTAGTACATGGGTGGATGCTTCCATTAATCATCGATGATAAAGAAGAAGCAGTTCAAAAAGATCCATCTGAATGGACAAGAGTCGAAGAAGAAAGTGCATTTGAAAATTCACAAGCAATGCATGCAATATTCAATACTATTGATGAAGGATGATTTTCAATGATTTCAGTCTATGAATCGGCCAAAGAAGCGTAGGATGCTTTGCAAACTATTCATGAAGGGTCAAAATCTATGATAACGTCAAAGCTATAGATCTTAGCTGTGCAGTTTAAAGAATTGAAGATGGATGAAAATGAGACTATTGGAGACTTCCATGAAAAACTGCGAGATATAGCAAATCAGGCACATCAACTTGGGAAGAAATATTCCAATGTGAAATTAGTCACGAAAATATTGAGATCACTACCTCCAAGATTTGTTCCATAAATTGTGGCAATAAAGGAAGCCCACGACATTGATGATATGTCAAGGAAGAAGGTAATTGGAATTCTTACAAATTTCGAAATAAATTTGTTAAGGGACAATCGAGAGAAGAAGAAGGGATTAGCATTGCAAGTCAAGATTGGTAAAATCGTGAATGACTTAGAAGATGAATCCGATGAGAATAAGGATATAGAGCTATTAACATGAGAGTTCAGTAAGTGGCTAAAGAGAGTGAAAAAGGACAGACCTGAGTTTAGGCAAAATGACGGAAGTTTATTGAGTAATAATGGAAAACATCAAATCAAAGCACAAAAGGTTAAAGGAAGGCAAGGAGAATTCAATGTCATAAATGTCAAGGTTTCGAACACGTTCAATCCGAATGTGCTAATTCTTTGATGAAGAGAAAAGGAAAATTCTTCACAAGCACTCGAAGTGAGAATGATTCCGAGAGTGAATATGGTAGCGAAGAAGAAATAGCGAATGGTGCTACATTGGTTACCCTATATAGCGAAAGTTCAGTTACTTGCTTAACAGTAACTGAGAAGGAAGTAACTGAAGGTCAAAAAAGGGGAAAATCGGAAAATTTTGAAAACTACTGTTAGACCCCGAATGATTCATAGAAGTTAGAACTATTTGAAGGAGAAATTTTGGCAAATAGTCATAGGTAAAGAGCAAATGAATGAAAATTTTGAACCAAGAAATGATAGGCAAGGGTAAGGTAGTGAATGAGAA
>JAOQMP010000208.1:23380645-23399689 GCA_027563575.1 Erythroxylum pedicellare | reverse complement strand
AAATGAGTAGCCCCTTCAACTTTTCAATTGGTAACAAAGTGAGATTAACGATTTAGAGCTTGGTAGCAAGTTGGTACAGATCCTAGTTTCGCAAACATGGCCATAAGAGAAGAAACATCAATTATGAGGTCACCGTTGTTGGACGGTTCTAACTATCCTGCATGAAAATTACGAATGAAAGTTTTCATCCAAGCTCAGGGCAGAAAAGCTTGGCATTCGGTAGTACATAGGTGGATGCATCCAATGATTACTAATGAAAAAAGGAGAGGCAGTTCAAAAAAATCCAGTTAAATGGACAAGAGCCAAAGAAGAAAGTGCACTTGAAAACTCACAAGCAATGCATGCAATATTCAATGCTATTGATGAAGGATGCTTCTCAATGATATCAGCATGTGAATCGGCTAAAGAAGCGTAGTATACATTGCAGACTATTCATAAAGGGTCAAAATCTGTGATAGCGTCAAAACTATTGATGTTAGTTGTGAGGTTTGAATAACTGAAAATGGATGAAAATGAGATTATTGGAGACTTTCATGAAAGATTGTGAGGTATAGCGAATCAGGTGCATCAACTCGGGGACAAATATTCTAATATGAAAGCCAAAACTCAAAAAGGAAAAAGAAAGGTAAAGAGAATTCAATTCCATAAGTGTCAAAGCTTCGGACATGTTCAAGCAGAGTGTGCTAACATCTTGAAGAAGAAGGAAATCCTATACGAGTACTTAGAGTGATAATGAATCCGAAAGTAAAGAAAAATTTGTGAATAGTGATGCGTTAGTTACTTTGTAAAACAAAGTCTAGTTACTTATTTAATAGTAACCGAGAAGGAAGTAACTGAATACGAAAAAGTGAGTAAATCGAAAAATTTCGGGAAACACGTAGATGATTCAGCTCAAAGCTCAATCTCAAATTATGATAGTACTTTAGATGATAAAAAGGAAGGTATTTATGAAGCCTATGAGTTAATGTACGAAAAAAAGGTGAAAATATGTCAAAAGAATGAAAGATTGAAGCAAGAGAATCTCTCCATAAAGAAGAACATCCAAGAGTTAGAAAAGAAATTGATGTTGACGTCAGACAAGCTTGGTGAAGCTAGAATGAAATTAGTAAGTACCAAAAAGGGATTGAGAATGTTGAATGGAGGCACAGAAAAACTAGAAAAAATAATGGAAATTGGTAAGGTTAAAGGGGATCTTCAAAACATTGGCTATAAGCGTGAGTGCTCTAAAGTGAATAAGGAGAAAAATAATATGCCCAGATCTATCTGAGAAGAAGAAACATCAAGAAAGAATCAAAGATTTGTACCCACATGTCATTTTTGTGGAGTCATTAGGCATATAAGGCCAAGATGTTATCAGTTATTACAGATGTTGTTTCAAAGAAGACAAAGTCGAAAAAGTATACATCCTTTATAAAAATTTCAACATCAACCTTCAGTACTGAAATCTATTTGGATAAAAAGAAGTGAATTATAAACTCTCCTAATTCATACATCAATGAAGGCAACTTTCCAACATGGTTGGCATTTTGATAGTGGATGCTCAGGCCATATGACAGGGGAAAAGGCTTACTTAACTGATTATCAAAATTATATGGATGGTTATGTGACTTTTGAAGATGGAAAGAAAGCTTTCATGATCGGTAGAGGAATAATATGCGTGGATGGTTTGCCTCCACTCAAGAATGTGCTCCATGTTGGTGGATTAAAAGAAACTTTGGTAAGTATACGCCAACTTTGTGATGATGGTTTGCTAGTTAAATTTACAAGTGATAAATGCAGGGCACTTACTAAACAAGGAGAATGTATCGTGAGCAGCACGCAATCAATCGAAAATTTCTACATATTACAAGTCATAACTATGTGTAAGTCAGCTACCCATGAAAGTGACATTGATTTATGGCATCAAAAACTTGGGCACGTAAATTTTGTTCTCATTAGTAAATTGAAAAAATTGGAGGTTGTAAAGGATCTAGCCAAAATGAACAAAGAAGGAAAATCAATTTATAATGCGTGTCAAATGGTAAAATATCTTGGAAATTTGAAGAGCAAAAGTGATGAAGGAATTTTTAGTGGCTATTCAACTTATAGTAAAGCTTACCGAGTGTATAATGAAAAAATAAAGAAAGTGTGAGAGTCCATAAATGTTGTAATAGATGATGTATCTTTGTTGAATGGTGAAGTGGTAGAAGAAAATCAACGTAACCGACCATCCAAATTAGCCTAAACAAGCAAAGAGACGAGATTAAAGAATTGCCCAGATCTGCACTTAGTTGCTGCTGAGGAAGTAACTGCGCAAACTGAAGAACTTTCAGTTACATCAGATTATGAATCACCCAAAACACTAAAAGTTGATTTGAATCGAGATTCTTCATCTTGAATCCGAAGAAATCATCTAGTAAAAAACATCATTGGAGATGTCAACGAAAGAAGAAAAACAAAAGAAAGAAAAATGGTTGATTATCAAGAACTTGCAGGCTACTTGTGTTACACATCTTCATTCAAGCCAAAGAAAAAGACCAAGTTTGAATTTCTTCGAGAGGCACAGGGACTATGTGCTTTACATTTTTGAAGTATTTTTTGTGTTATTTAAAAAAACAAAAGGAAACATTAAAAAAATCTTCTTTAGTTCTTTAGTTTTTATGTTGCCATTGTCCTCCCATCTTTTTAATAGTTTTCATTATGACTTGTTTTTAGCTCCACCAAAGACTCTTCAGCTCTCTCAAAAGTATAGTTCTCTCTCTCGGGTCTCTCACTCTTTTGTGCATAACTCTCGGTATTTTGAATGGTGGTAAATTGTCTTATTGGCGTGCTTATGATTCTTTCGCTACATATATAGTTGATTCTTATGATTATGTGTTTTGATATTGTTTTGTCCCAAGGAGAAGATATCAGAATGTTTGTGGTGAATGTTCCATCTAAGGGGAGATTTTAAGGTATATGCGTGACTATTCATCGTACTTTTTGGCATCTTTTTGTCCCAAGGGGGAGAAATGTGGATGACTAGAAAATTGTGATATTCTTTGGAACTTGATATTTGATCAAAGGGGAGCATTGTGAATTTCATCTTTATATGTCCAATTATGATTATTTATGTGGAATTCTAGAGTTGTGACAAAAATGTCAAAAAGGGGGAGATTGTTAGGATATATTGTATATATCTTTTATTTAGTTTTGACATTTTAATTGGACATATAATATGTTGGTAAATTGAAATCGATACTGCCAGATTTCTGGGTTTTGTAGATTGATGAAATTAAAAGGCTGAGGTTGTTGTATGTTTGAATTTAAGTGGGACTCTGATTGTTTGAGAGATTTATGCATATCTCCTAATTAATG
Organism: Erythroxylum pedicellare; assembly: GCA_027563575.1. NCBI lineage: Eukaryota > Viridiplantae > Streptophyta > Magnoliopsida > Malpighiales > Erythroxylaceae > Erythroxylum > Erythroxylum pedicellare. Next base: position 23,396,353 of record JAOQMP010000208.1, on the reverse strand, counting down.
TGGAATTCTATCAAAGAGTGAAGTGACTAAAAAAATTAAGTGGGAGTATATGTGCGGTGACTATGTGGTGTTGCATGTATGAAGCATTTTTTTATTTATGAATCATCACTTTGGGAGGGATGCATGTGAGGGTATGTGTTATTTATTCATTAAAAAACACACTGCATCATTCTGGTATCTCTTTATCAATAGCTGAATAAATTTTTGACTGATGGGTGAGACAAGTATTAATTGTGTAGTATCCACGGTGGTGATTTAATTGTTTGATGAATCAAGACTTGTCCTTCTTGATTATGCGTGAAAGACATATAAGGTTCTCTTGATTCTTGTGTGGATGACGTAATCTATGGTGTGTGGTTCTCTATTGGGTTTTTTCTTACGTAATCCAAGCTACATATGTATGCTGCACTTTTCATGATTATGCGTGGTTAATAGGTTTATGAGTGTAGCTGTAATTTTCTTTTGGGAATTGTAAGAATCAGTTCGTTATCATTGTGTTGGAATTTTTATGGATCACGTCACCTGGACTGAATGGTTTTATGCTACATTTTCTTTGATGTGCTTTTGTTGATTAGCTATTTTTGAAACTATGATTTATGTAAAAGTTTTTGTGACTTGATTATGAGTTCTACATGAATCAGCCCATTATTGCTGTGATAACTTTCAAATCTATTTCAGTTGAGTGGAACTCATCGGGAAGTTGTTCTTGTCTATCTCAAGTGTATTTAGTTTTTGTTCCTTATTATTTTAATCACTTGAGTCACTTGTTCATTATTCTTTCATTAAAAGATTAATTGAGAAAATCCTCTGTTGAGGTTAACAGAAGTCGTTCGTGTTATTGGGTGTGAAATTCTTTCATGAGAAATGAGGTTGAGTGATAGTATCAAGGGTTAAGTGATGTTGGCTAAGTAAAGCCTTGGGTAAATCTATTTTACTTTGGTAAAAGTTATTAAGCTAGGTGAAAGCCCTGCAGACGTAGGCAAGGTATGCCGAACTGCATTATCAAATTTTCGGTGTTAATTTATTTTTTGGTTTTCTTAATTTTTGGATTTGTTTTGTTTGCTAGAAACGAATAGGAAAGTTTATGAAACTACCCCTCTTCGGTTTTTCACTACCGATAACTGAAGGCACCAGTAGAGGATGATATTAACTGGGAAGGTTTACATGTTACTTTTTTGTAAAGTTGATTAATCAAAAACTTAAAAACTATAGGCAAACACAAGCACTGATCTAAATATGCGGGATCTCTCCACTCTCAGCCATATATTAAGATGATTGAAATGATGTTAGAAATAACAGTGCAAGAAGGCAAGATGTGGATTCAATAATCAGATGAGCTCAACAATTTATTCATCAGTTAATTGCTCTTTATACAAAGCATACATGAACATTGAGAAAATAACAAACTTAAACGTTTAGACAACACACTATCAGCTAGCTGATCTTGTAACACTTAACAGGACCTTAGTTACGTATCTCGGATTGAACGTAAAGGGGCAATAAATAAAGAATACAGAAAATATCTGATTTTAGATCCATAACTTCAATTGAGCTTTCTGAAGCCAAAATAAGCGCGAATTCACTGCCATCTTCATGGGACTGCTCACCAAGATGCAATCAAGTCTTTCTACAATTTTTTTTTAAACATAAGCTATCTTAACGGGTCAGAGAATTATTATGCTTACGAATGATATGAGCAACTGTAGGAGACCTTAACCTTTTTATATAGCATTCATATCGGGCTTTCCTATCACAGGCCCGATATGGGTCCGGTCCACACTAATCGGGATCTATTTTTCACTCAAACTTTGACCCACTGACTTAGATCATTTATTGGGCCACTTTATTATATTTGTCCGAATCAAATTACTTAACTTAACCGATAAGTTATTAAAGTTAAGAAAAATGCAATTAAATATTTTCCAACTTTATAGGAATTGTCAAAAAATGTCCAACATTCTCCCCTTTGGATAATACTTAATTGTGGTGTTGAATTAAGTTTAAAACAGTTTAAAACTCGGTTAAGCTATACTACTGTACTAGTTGACTAAGTTTTAAAAAGAAACATTTGATCCAAAAATAACGAAAGTCCATCATTCCGTCCTACAAGGCTTTTGATACCAAAAAGTATTAAATACATATGTCATGTGTGACACAGATCCAATACAATCACACATATATAATACCTGACTAACATGAATAGGAAAATGGAGTGTGGCAAACTAAGATGATACCTATATGATCTAAATTATGTCATCTTTGTTTGTAAGTCTGGATTTCTCCAACTTTATGTTAAACTGCATCATAAAAATCTTGTTTTCTCTCACGGAATGCTAAATAACATTAGAGAAAACTTGTTTCCTCTCACCAAATGCTAAACTGCATCAAAGAAAACCTTTATGTTCTCCGACTATATGCTAAATTGCATTAGAGAACCTTTATGGGATTAAAACTTATATCTCCTATGTCATATCAAACTTTATGGATATCCCTATAAATCTGTATACGTCTAAATGAGATAGGCTCAAGGTCAATCTATATATATGCCAATGAACTTTAAGTGCTTAAGATTGACCCAAATCTTAAGACTTTTATGTGTATTATGACAATGTACGATAACATGTATTACTGAGGATAAATGATGATTATCTTTATTAATGAATAACCATATTGTCATAATACATCAAATGTATAAATGTACAAATGTACATGGACCAAACATAACGATCCCTTAACTAACAGTGTATAAAGACTTAAAATCACCCATACTGTATACTTGTCTTCCAAACACAAGTGGGCAAAGTCCTTTAGTTAAAGGATTGACTTACATTTCCTCAGTCCTTAAATGTTCCAAACCTTAATGTCACCTTTTCATATCAACTCGTTTATGGTCAAACATTTAACCTCTAAATGTTAAGATCTTGTGATATTCTTTGTTATTACTAAACAACATAGTAGTAAGATTATCACAATACAATCGAATGGGTCTAGCCACTAAATCAACTTAGAAATCAAGTTTCTGAACTAAATCGTCTGTGAAGCAACCCCATAGCATGCACTTTACATGCATGGTCAAGGAAGTTACCCGTATCTACGTGACACTCTTCCACGACATTGTATCATATGCAACCATAAAAAATATAACCTTAAGTGGACTTTCGTTCATCCGGACATAACTAAAATTTGAATCTGAATTGCCTACGAGGTTTAGATTATTGACTTTTCTATATGTCAACAAACAATCCTTACTTTCCTTTAAGTATCTCAACACTCGCTTGAATACATTCCAATGGTCTATACCTGGGTTAACCACATATTGACCAAATAGTCTAATAGTAATGCAGTATCCCACCTAGTACTTATCGAGCATATATCAGGCTATCAACCATACTAGAATACGAAAATTTCTCACAACCTCTTTTTACTTTATTCATTGGACACTATGCCAAAGATAATCTCTCACTATAAGAGATTGGTGTTACAACAGGTTTACAGTCAACTGTATTAAACCTTTGTAACATATACCCAATGTATGTATTCTGAGAGTCTAAAGATTTTTGAGATCAATCTTGGTAAATCTACATATCTATGATAAAAAATACTTTACCAAGGTTCTTCATGTCAAAATTCTTGGCCAAAAGTTACTTAATTTCATCCAACATGGTCAAGTCATTCAACCTGAGCAATATATCATCCATATGCAGTAATAGGATAGTAGATCATCTAACATGATAGTCTTGTTCACCAAATTGACTATGTTTCTAAATAGGATAGTAGATCATCTCATTTTAGCGGATCTACATAACTACATTAGATCTTGTACCCTTGGAACCTTTATATGTACAGGTATAGGTTCTTATTCCTATACAGGCATGGTATAAAGACCTAGATCCACCAGATTTAACTGTATGAGTAATGGGTATATGATAATTGTAGTATCTACCCTACTATCATCGGAAGGGTCAAAGGGCCCACCATCATCATAGACATCGTATTCCAAAACCTTAGTTGCTTGTGATTATACTATTTCGGTCCCTCCTCCTTCTACAGTAAAATCTGTCGTTGTTAGAGTTGTAGAGATGTCTTACTAAATAGCAATGAGCATAACAAGCATGCAATTTTTCTTTATAAGGATTATACTACCTCAGTAGGGTAGTCTCATACACAAATATGTGCAAGACTCGATTTCCACACTTCTAGATAATTAGGTAGATTAGTACTATTCTACATCGACATTTTTTAAGTCCTTTAGGGTGCTACATTGCCTTTTGGCAATACACCATTTTGCTTAGGACTACCCAGCATAGTATTCTAGTTGATTCCATATATCTGGCAAACAGACTTATTCATGTCCTAAAACACCATGTTTGCTATGATACTCTCCTCTATAGTCAGATTTGACTATCTTGATGAATTTTCCCAATCGGTTCTTAACCTTTAGTCTTTAAGCAAGAACACATAAACTGTAATGGAAATAATCATCAACAAATGTTAGAATACATTTAGAATTGCACAATGCAACTATATATAGTCTTCTAATATCTGTAAACAAACCAGAAATACGAGTTGACCTCTTTATCCTTATTTCAATCAACTTAGCCCTATAACAGGCAACACATGTTTCCAAATCATCATAATCTAGAATTGAGAGAATATTTTCCTTAATTAATATCTCAACCCTATCTTTGGAAATTTGGCTTAAACTTTTATGCCACAACATCTAAGACTTATCATTTATTAGGATTCTTCTTTTCATGACTTGTTTAGCAAGATACAAAGAAGCATATATCTAATTCAGGGTAAGACACATTCTATACAAACTATATGACCAGAAAGTTGTACTATTTTGTTTTGCATTAAACAACAACTGTACAATAGAAGCATTCAATACAAAACCTTAACCTTCTTTTTCCAAAATTGATATGATCACATCTGAAATGTGTCATGCAAAACCAAAATAAACTTTGTAGTAAGGTTTAGTACATACATCCCCTGTAGATATTACATTCGCTTCTTTAGTGCTGTCAACCATAAGTTTCTCCTTCCCTTTATTTGTCTCTATCCTGGATATGAACCCCTGCATTGTGAAAGAACCATGATTAGATGCTCCACTTTATAGTCACCATGTACTTAATCCGAATATCGCAAATTAGATACAAAAATTGATAAGCTAAGGAGTTTCCTAATGATCTTGGTCTTTCCTTCCAGGCCTTATAATGTTGGCTTCTTTATGTCCGTAGGACCTTTACCAACACTAGATTGACCAACATCAGCATATGGAGAAGATTTAGTCTTTCTAACTTTGAACTTAGCGAGCTTCATCTTTTCTTTCCCTTTAGTTACTTCAAGGGCTATAAGAGTAGCTATCTTGAGTTTCTCCTCCTTAGCAATGCAATGGGCAATCAAAACATTGAAGTCTCATTCCTCATTTAGTGAATAATATGTCATCACTAGATTACTAAACTTTGGAGGGAGTGGGTTCAAAGTATGGTGAACTATAAAGACATTAGGAAGAGGAATGTTTAACATCTTCAATCTACTATGAAGATGGATCATTTTTTATATGTACTCCATCACTCCCCCTTCTCCCTTATACCTCATGGAGAACAATTCTTTCATTAAGGCACTTACCTCAATATTAGGTGAGAATGTGTACCTCTGGGAGACATTACTAAGAAACTCCTTCATTATGTTTGTATGTAGAAGTCCACAAAGCAGATGATTAGGTATGGATCTCTTAATGGTCATAAGACATAATCTGTTAGAGCAATCCCAAGCTACATAAGCTACTTTATGAGTTCTCAAGCTCATAGATGTAGGTGAAGATGGCCTATCTGTACGGCCATATCAATTTCAACTATCTCTATAGCATTCAATACACCCTCTGTCTACTTCTTTGTATTGAAACCGGTCAGGGTTTCAATGGTGACAATGATATTGTTGACTGCAAAGGTGACTTGAAAATGACAATGTTTAGATCAACAAAAATGTAGGATAACAACGATACTCAATGTCATTAAATAGTATATGTACCAAGAATCTAGCCACACAGATTATGAAACACTTATGGGCTGAATACATAATATATGCAATTAGAATCCCATATAAAAGTGATTAAAGCATAAATCATCAAGTTTTATGACACTACCACCTGTGGGTGAATAGATCATTCAAGCAATGATTTTCCTCCATCTATTGCCTTTATGCACATCTCAAAATCTCATATAAGGCCAATACCTATAGACAGAATATCCAAATATGAGACCAAAGGCATCCCCCAACGTGTAAGTAGAAGAATTCAAAATACTAACTCGAAAGGTCACTATGGTGACTATATCCTCATCAGCACTTAAAAGGTTTACAAACATAAAGGATACATCTTTATGTTATCCTCACATTCTTTATGGGCATATGGTATGTGACAATATAACATCAATAAATGCTAAACCCAAATGCACAATCTCATTGTCACACACTAGTGCTGAAGACATACTTTGAAAACTTTATTTGAGACTTTTGTAGCAAAAAAATCTCATTAGAGCAACTATCGTGCATCACCGAACACTGAACCCGAGACACGAGAACCTCATATGTCTCCCTCATGGCAAGTTTGTTGCATGAAAATTAATTCAAAAATGGCTTTAGAATGTCTTAATTCCTTTGCCAAGTGACTATCATGCAATCCCAGACACTAAAAATGAGACCCAAGACACGAGAACCTGAAGTATCTCCCTCATGTGATGTCTGAAGCATAAAAATTCACTCGAAATTAGCTTCAGAATGCCTTATTTCCTTTTTCTAGAGTTAAACTTTAATTTATTACTATTGCAGTAAATCCAGAAAATAGAAAATCCAATTTATAAATTTATCGACTTAAAACACCTCAGGGCACCTTATCGACAAATCTAAAAAATTTTAGTTTTTTTAATCTTGTAATGGGTTGACGTTAGCCCCCGCATTAGTCGCTAGTGGATGCGGGGCATCTATGTCGAGCATGCGCCCACTGCAGACACGCCAAGGCCAGCTAAGAGCATGTAGTGCACGCGCCTAATGCATACCCACGTGCCTTACATGCACCATCATGCTTAATTGTCTGGCGCATTTCTGTCCACCCACGGGTTGCAAACTATCTCACTTGCGCAACACATGCGTTAGACTAACCGCCCTTCGAGCGGTACTGTGCGTCGTCAGGAGCGTGTGGCACACGCTCCTAAGGGCCTCCACCACTCTTGACCATCTTAGCAATTTTTGGCGAGTTTCGGGACCCTTTTTTGAGCTCCTAAGCTCGTTTCACCCTGTTTTAGAAGGCTAAATACTATTATACCAATTTTATGCAATAATAAGCTAGAAAAATAATAAAACATAAGTTAATTCTCCGAGAAACTTATGGAGAAAAAATACAAAATCTTCATTTTTAACTACCCGATCACGTCACCACTCTAATATCACGTGTAACACGTAACGGAACCTTAGTTACGTATCCCGGATCAAACATGAGAGGGAAATAAATGAACAAACGTGAAAAATACCTTATTTTAATTCCATAACTTCAAACGAGCTTTTTAAAGATGAGATGAGTGCGAATTTACCTCGTCTTCGTAGGAACTACTCACTGTGACGCGATCAAGCCTTTTTACAGTTTTCATAAAACGTAAGCTCTCTTATCAGGTCAGAGAATCCTTATGCTTACGAATGATATGAGCAACTCCAAGAGACCTTAATCTTTATATATAGCATCCATATCGGGCTTCCCCATCACAGGCCCGATATGTGTCTGACCCATACTGATCAAGATTTATTTTTACCCGAACTTTGACCCATTGACTTACATCATTTATTGAGCCACTTTATTATCTTTATCCATATCAAATTATATAACTTAACTGGTAAGTTATTAAAGTTAAGAAAAATGTAATTAAATGTTGTCAAACTTTACGGGAAATGTCAAAAAATGTCTAATAGATCTTCCTCTTGATTTTCCTAAACTACTTTAGATCATTCATTTAACACTCCCCCTTAATTCAAAGCTGGTTATGCAGGAAAATTTTTTAAGTTCTTCAAACTTGACTTACGGCAGAGCTTTTATGAATAGATCAACCAGTTGCATCTCTGATCTATAGAACTCCATCTTGATTTCTTCACTTACAACAAGATCCCTTATAAAGTGATGTTTAATCTCTATATGTTTTGTCCTACCATGTGTCACTAGATTCCTTGTCATCACCATGGTAGATATGTTGTCACAGTAAAGTGGTGTTGCTTAAGATTGCTTTTGATTCAAGTCACTTAAAAGCCTTCGAATCCATACTCTTTGACATGTAGTAGTTGTGGTTGAAACATACTCTAACTTTGTGGAAAACAACGCTACTATGTTTTACTTTTTTGACATGCCCGAAACAACTCCTATTCCCATTCTGAAGCAATTAACTATAGTCCTCTTCCTATCATCTTTTGAACTTACCCAGTCACTGTCTATATAACCTCTCAATATAAAGCCTCTAACTCGAAAATACCAGATCCCATAGTCTCTCATTCTGGCTATATATCTTAAAATCCTCTTAGCTGCTTCATACTGATATTGTGTTGGATTATACATAAATCTTGATACAAGACCTACAAAAAATTGGTATTTGGACGAGTATGAGTAAAGTAAATAAGAGTTCATACTAGGCTTTTAAATCTTCTTACTTCTGCCATTTCTATCCCATCTTGTTCTTTCAGCTTTTAATTGGTATTCATGGGAGTTGCAATTGATTTATAATGGTTTATTCCAAATTACTAGAGTAACTCCACTGCATACTTTTCCTGTGAAACAAATATTCCTTTTCCTATTTTCTTTAAATCCAGATCTAAAAAGTAATTTAACTTTCCTCGATCTGTCATCTCAAACCTTCTCATCATAAATTCTTTGAACTTTGAGATGAATTGAGCAGAAGAAACAATATATATCATATCATAAACACACAAACTTACCAAGATAATATCCTTAAATCCTTCTTTCTTTACATACAAGGTTGGCTTGTTTGGACTCTTTTGATAACCATTCAACTAGAAAAATTCATCGATCTTACTGTACCATGCTCGAGGGGCTTACTTTAGCCCTTACAAAGCCTTTTTAAGCTTATACACCTTATGTTCTTCTCCAAGAATTTTAAAGCCTTTTGGTTGCTCTACATATACCTCTTCTTTCAAGTCTCCATTCAAGAATGCAGACTTTACATTAAACTGGTATATTATCCATTGTTGTTGAGCTGCTAGAGCAAGAATTACTCTAATTATTTTGAACCTTGTAACTAATGAAAAAGTTTCTTCAAAGTCCACCCCAAACTCTTAAGTATATCCTCTAATTACTAGCCTAGCTTTGTGCTTTTGAATGTTCCCATCCGAGTGATATTTGCTCTTGAATATCCATTTAAGAGAGATTGTTTTCTTTTCAACTAGTACTTTAGTGAGCTTTCATGTTTTGTTCCTTTCAATAGTTGCTACTTCATCTTGCATTGCATTTCTCCAAACCTTATTCTGTATAGTTGTTTCAACACTCACTGGATCTATAACAAACAAAGCAAATATGCAACCATCATCCTCCCCCTTAATCTCATAACTACATCGTGGGATTCTACCACACTCACTCCTTTGCAATTGAGATGATTCATTTAGTGTCTCCCTCTATGGAGACTTTGGGCTATTGATTGAGTTATTGCTAAGAGATGTTGGTTCAATCTTAAATTCTTCCTTGCTTACTTCTGTGTCCTCTTCGTATAATTATAAATTTAGAATTGGAGCTTATTTCGACGCAGCTTCCTTAAAGTTTAGTTTTTCATCAAACTAAAGATTTTGACAGACTACTATCTTCTTGATTTCAGGATTAAACAACTCATATGCTTTTGATGATGAACTATATCCAATAAAAATGCATCTCTTAGACTTTTGTTCAAGCTGATGCCTACCATAAGGAGTTAAAGCATAACAAATGCACCCAAAAATTCTCAAATGATTCACTAAAGGTTTGATCCATACCAGGCTTCATAAAGAGTCATGTTCCATACTACTTTTATTGGTGAGATATTAAGCAGGTAAAATATAGTTGCTGTGGCTTCTCCTCATAACTCATTTTCCATATCCTTGGATTTTAACATGGAATGAGCCATTTGCACTATTGTTCTATTCTTGAGTTCTACTATTCCATTGTACTCGGGTGTATAAGGAGCAATATGCTCTCTTTTGATTCCTTGTTCTTCACAAAACTTGACAAATTCCTTAGATGTGAATTCTCCTACTTTATCTATACTTAGTGTCTTCAACTTCTTATGGCACTGATTTTCTACCAAGGTTTTGATCCTTTTGAAGTGCACAAAAGCTTCAGATTTAAACTTCAAAAAATAAATCCAACTCATCCGTGGATAATCATTAATCAAATGCATAAAATACTTGTTACCGGTATGAGATTTAGTTCTCATTGGACAACAAATGTCAACATAAACTAGTTCTAGTCTGCTCCTATAAACTGTCCTTGAGGAAAAGATCTTTGCTTACTTGCCAATTGAACATCCTTTACATATATGATCCAGCTCTTGAATCTTTGGTAAGCCCTTCACCATATCTTTATTTGCAAGCAATTATAATCCTCTAATATGAAGATGACCATAATGTTGATTCCACATTTCTGATTCATAAACCTTACTACTCATCATAGCATGAGTTTTGCAAGCAAAATCAATAGTGAACATTTTATTTTCTGTCATCTTTGCATATAATAAAGCATTAATAGATCCTTTCTTGACCACACAAGTTCCTTTCTCAAATAAAATTTTGCATCTAAGTTCAATTAGTTGACCAATACTAATTAAATTGTGTGCTAAGCATAGAGCATAGTAAACAAATTTAATCAGCTTCTTCAATTCATTAATCAAAACTCCTACCATACCTTTTCCTTCTATCTGAGCTTGTTTATGATTTCCCAATCTTACTTGAGATTTTTGGCTTTCATGTAACTTCTTGAACTTGTCTTTGTCTCCTGTTAAGTGATTTCAACACGCATTATTAAGAAACCATATTTCTTTACAAAAATTTTGAGAACTTACATATGTCATGAATAGATAATCATCTTCCTCTTCAACAAATTTAGCTTGATCATCTTTGCTTCAACAGTCTTCCTCTTTGTGTCTAAATTTCTTGCAACAGGTGCATTGAACCAAAAAATTCCTTCCACGTCCTCTACCCCTATATCTAGATCTCCCTCTTCCTCTATTTTTATAGGATCTTCCTTTCTCCCCTTGAACCTAAAATGCTTCTTCTTCTTCTTGATTTGTATTTCTATTGATTCTGGCCTCATGAGCTTACAGAGAGCCCATGAGCTCATCAACCATTAACTAAGAGGGATCCTTTGATTCTTCAATGGCAACAACAACATGGTCAAATTTTGGATCCAAGCTTCTTCAGATTTTATCCATGACTATTTCATTAGTGATTTTGTCTCCATATGTTCTCATCTGACTAACAATAAAAGAGACTCGAGCAACATATGCTTGAAATTACTCATCATTTTTTATGCTTACAGTTTTAAAATATCTCCTAAGGAATTTAAGTTTGACAGTTATCACCTTTGTTGTGCCTTGATACTAGGTCTTAAGGATGTTCCATGCTTGTTTCGTTGTGGATATGGCAGTTATCCTTGAGAAAATGGACTCATCAATGGCTTGTTGAATGAAGGACAGGGCTTTACCATCCTTCTTTGTTTTTGCTTGCTGATTATGTCTTCGATGGTTGATTCATTAGGCCCTATTTCTATAAGATCCCAAAGATCTTGCTATTTAAAAAAGGTTTTCATCTTAATGCTCCAATACTTATAGGAATCTCCTTTGAACATTAGAATTTGTGGGCCACGACATATTGACAGCTAAAATGTTTGAAACCATTTTGCTTAAAAGCACTTAGAAGTCTAGGTTATAACCTATCTTTAATACTACAATGTTAGAAATAATAGTGCAAGGAGACAAGATGTTGAATTAATAATCAGATGAGCTCAACAATTTATTCATCAATCAACTGCTCTTTATATAGAGCTTACATGAACATTGAGGAAATAACAAACTTGACTTAAAACTAGGAAGTTATCCTAATAGGCTTTAACAACTTGAACATTAAGTAAACAATACACTAATAGCTAGTAGATCTTCCTCCTAATTTTCCTCAACTGCTTTGAATCATTCATTCAACAAATGACCTATCTTTGGATAATATGCTATCCCATTCCAATAACTTCAGAAGTGTCCACGTGCATAAAAGGCTTCAATATTGTTAGTAACTCCCCCATCTTTTGATTGTATTTTAAGACAATCTTAGCTTATTAGCTAATAAAATACATATTCAGAGGCTTAATTCCTATTGTCTTGCCCGACCCATATAAAGCCTGTTTTTGGTAGATTCCATATGGCATATAAAATTTTAATGTGATAAGACAATAGCACAAACCTGGACTCAACCTACAATTCGTTGCAAAGAAAGCTACTACTTCAAATTAAATAGCATGTTGCCCAATAAATTAAGCAACAGTATTAATTCATTCCTCAGTAAAAGATGGTTTATCTAATTAAGAAAACTAAACCCATACTAAATTATCTATATACTTACCAAGTATTATGCTAAAAGATCAAATAAAATAAATCCCAAAACTATACAATTTTGTAAATTGTTTAATCTCAATGACCGAAAAGAAAAGAAGAACCTTGCGTCAATAAAGCAGTTGTCTAAGTTTTCTAGTCAAGTAGACTAAAAGTCATATCTTATAGCAATTAAATTAAGAAGGGTAATAGTTAGTAGACAATTAATTCAACTTAGCCTAGTATAACAAATGACTAAGATTTGCATATAAGGAATGTCAACAAACATAATGTACCTCATCAGGCTCCAATTCTCTTCCACCTCTTCCTCTTTCTTTCTTTCAGTAGTCTATGATGCATTGTTGTCACCACCACCTGGAGCTGCTGTTAGTTTATGCCTTATAGCCAATCGATTGTTGTAGTTTAGTGACAATAATTTAAAGGAATTCTTTATCTTGTTCATATTTGGATATATATGATAAAGCTTATGAGATAGTTATACATTGCAAATGAAATTATGATGAGATTATGATTATAAGATTCATATTGCATTTATATATTAGCTGCAAATTGTTCCTCATCATTGTTCTATTAAGACTGGATATTAATATAACATAAAAAGACTAGCACACATTATGTTTTTCCTTATAAAGGAAATAGTTGATCTCATAGACTAATTAATTATGAAAATACTTAAACAGATGTATAAGTGCTTATTAGAAAATTAGTTCACTAAACTGACCCCATATGAGAAATTCATTTGGAGCGTTACTTGTGTGTCTATGGAAATTCTCATTGTAATAATTGTATAAGTGATCCTTTGACTTGAGGTCTTCAAAGTTATCTTATAGAGATTGTTATATTTTGATACTACTTATGATCTATTCTAATCATAAGATATTCAATCAATAGCCAATGGATGTAACATGAACTATATGTAGGTAGTTGAATGATCAAGATATGACTCATTACCCTAAAATAATTAGGGAGAAAATTTCATTATTCTCGATTAATATTGATTTGGGATATCTTTAGCCAAGATAAAATGGCGTTTTGTAAATAATTTACAAATATTATTAACTGAATCAACAGCTAATGGTGGAGAACTAATATGATTGGACTAAAAATATAGAGTTGATATTAATTTCATGCTCTATGATTAATCAGAACATTGTATGATGAAATGATTAAGTTATACTAAAAAAATCATGCATAGAAAGGCTAGTCAAAACCAATTTGACATTCATAAATATTTGGACAGTCATACTGTACTGCAAGATGCTAATCTTGATCTATAGATATAAATTGTTTAATTAGATGATTAAAGATAAGTTAAAGGAGTTTGGTTTATCTACTAAATATGATTTATGATTATAATTTGTATCCATTGTCAACATATTTAGAAACTTAATGGGTCTCACATAAAGAAAATGCTGAAGAAAATAAAGATATTTTAATCAAATTGGACTTGATTATAAAATTTGAAAAACTTTATATTTAAATGAGATATTTAATAAACAAGAATCAATATGAGATATTGGATCTTATTTGAGGATAATTTGTATTTAATTCTAATTAAAGTTTAATTTAAATTAGAATTTAATTTTAATTAAATTATTAAAATATCCAAAATTTATTATAAATAGACTTAGTCTCTAATAAAGCTAGCACTATTTGTTTAACCCTCTTTGTTGGAGTTATATAGTTTGCACAACTTATTCTGTGGATATCGTTGGATGCTAGATATTTATACGATTATGGTGGTTAAAATAGATCAATTTTGGAAATGGTTCAAGTAATACTACAAAAAAAAGGATCAAGCTTCGAAATAAGATATGAATTAAGATTTACACTTAATTATTATTTATATATTAATCATTTTATAGAATTAAAGTGATTTTGGTTTTCAGGAAATCAAAATATAAAAAAGTTTCATATGATTAATATGGAATTGAAATATAAACCTTAAAATAATTAGATTTAGAATTCTGGAATTTTAATTTTAGAAATTCAAAAATTCCAAACTTTATAAAATCTGAAATTGTTTATAAATCCTAGAAGCTTAGAAACCTAGAAGTCTTGAGCACTCAATATGGAAGAACCAATTCGCTAGGAACAAGTTGAATGTAGGTGAGTCGCATGTTAAATTCGACAGTAGTTGACAAACACACTGGTACCCAAAAAATTTTGAAACTAGGCTAGAAAACCATTTTGAATTTGAAAGTCACCATCATTAGATTAGTTATGGTTGCAACAAAATGACAAATCTAGAATTGTTGTATGCTTATAGTTGTGTATTGAGTTTTGATGGGCTGGTTGTCGGGTTGCGTTAAGTTGAATAAATTGTTCTATTACGACTGGAATAAGACGTTCGGCTGTGAGTGGCTTGCGATGCTAGAGCAGCTGCGACGACGTGGGATTCAGAGACAGGCGGCAGTTGCGACAAAGGTGGTTTGGAAGCTACCAAAGAGAGGTAGCACGTCTGGGCCTTGGAGAATGTCTAAGTGGGGGTGGCTACACACACTTTGCACTGGAAAATGCGGTAGAATCTCCAGTCATATGTAGTTACGGTGTGGCTAGGCATATCGTTGGCGATGGCAACAAGGAACTGGCTGGCTGCGGGCGGCGATGGCAGCAAGGAGCCGGTTGGCTGGCGATAGCGACATTGGAAAGGCTGGTGTCAGCGGTAGAGTCCTTAGTGGCTAGGGTTTCATATTGATTAAAATATGGTTTTTAAGAAGAGGAAAGGGTTTGTTTGGATTTGAGGTTAGACTTATTCTAGGAGTGGAATAGGTGCTGTTTGCAAACAGGTTTAGGAAAGGGCATGTTTGGCAACATGGATGACTTTGAGGATGTTGAGGAAGATTTATCTTGATTGGTTACAAGATTAATGTAACCTAAACCAAGAATCAAGCTTGTTTGGTTTTAAGATTAATGTAATCTTGACAAATTTTATTCCAAACATAAATTTAAAATTGTTTTAAAATAAAACAATCTATTTCAAAATTAAAGTAGTTATTTTTATTAATATCATTAAGATTAATAATTTTATTGAATCTTAATTTAGTTTTTAAAAATTAGTTTTTAAAATTAAAATTAATTAGTTTCA
>JAOQMP010000208.1:23358840-23368911 GCA_027563575.1 Erythroxylum pedicellare | reverse complement strand
CTAGGAACATTTAGGAATAATACAAAATGCAATTTGAATCTCATAATTATAATCACATTATAATTTCTAATTACATAACAATTATTCCAGGGATTTTATCTTTATAATTAATAATTAAATAATTCACAAATTCACAAAGATAAAGAATGTCTTTTATTGAATAAAACAAATTTTATATAAATAAATATACAACCAAAATTGGTCGTAAGTGCATAAACCAACACTACTCACCTTCCTCCAATTCTCGCTCCACTTGCCAGGTATGTGGAAAACTAAGTCATGTCGCCCTCCAATGTTGGCACTACTTTGATCACTTCTACCTCCCTCCTTCTCATCCAATTTTAGAAACAGCTACCCTGATAATACATGGTACCCAGACTTAACTACAACACACCACATCACCAATAATCTTGATCACCTTAACCTCACCTCTCAACCAGACACCGACAGTGATCAAGTTTGAGTAGGCGATGGGACCACACTATCCATCCAAAATAACGGTGACTCGACACTTCTCTCTTCTTCTTCTTCATTCACCTCAATAAATTTCTTTATAGGCCTTCAATCACCAAAAATCTTGTCTCTGTTTGTAAATTATGCTCTGATAATAATTGTTTCTTTGAATTTCATTCTACCTTTTTATGTGTAAAGGACACTGTGATAGGGAAACTCCTCCTCACCAGTCCCCACATTAATGGCCTTTACATCTTCATATTACGCCAGCAACACCATCTTCTCCTTCCACTCACATCGGTGAATGAACCACCACTGTTCAGTGGCATTAGTGTTTAGGTTACTACTCTTTCCATCTCGTATCTCAAATATTGCATCAACATCATTTAATCCTTGGTCACATATACCACACTTATGTTTTCCCTCACTATTCGTTCGCCGAAATCCATCAACACCCCTTCTCTTTAACACAGATCCAAGTCTCCAAGCCTCTTGAACTTCTTTGTGATGATGTTTGGGGTTAAGCCCCGTGTTTTTCTAAAGATAGTTTTCATTGCTGTCTCTCCATTATTGATCAATACACTCGTTATTGTTGGTTTTTTCCACTTAAACTTAAATCTGATGTTTATCACACTTTCCATACTTTCATTCCTTATGTTGAGCATTTATTCAATTCCAAAATAATTGCCTTACAAACTGATGGTGGTGGTGAGTTTAAACCACTTACTTCTCCTTATCAAAAACTTGGCATTACAAATCAATTCACTTCCCTCATACCCATCAACAAAATGGGCTTGTAGAATGCAAGCATAAACATTTTGATGAAACCAGACTTGCCTTAATGACACATGCAACATTACCATACAAACATTGGGCCTATGCTTTTGAAATCGTCGTTTACCTCATTAATTATCTTCCTTCTGCAATTTTAAAAAATAAATCTTCTTATTATCTTGTTCATTACAAAGATTCCGATTACAAATTTCTTAAAGTGTTTGGTTATGAATGTTGGCCTCACCTTAGGGTTTATAATAATCATAAAATGCATTTTAAATCAAAATCTTGTTTATTACTAAGCTACAACTCCTTACACAAAGGCTATAAGTGTTTGGATCTCTCTTCTCAAAGACTTTGTATTTCTCATGATGTTAGTGCCATCATATTCTATACCAGGAAATGGAGTTGTTCCTGATAAATGGATGTATAAACTTTGTACCTTAAGTTGGTGTTTCAAGGTCTGAGAGAAATTGGGAACACTTCGAATTTTAAACGTCTCTCTCTCTCTCTTTCTCTCAAATAAAAAGGAAAAAAGAAATGTTTGACTATATATCACTGGTTAATCATTCCAGAGTTGATAAAGAGTAATTACATATATCTCCTACTTTTTAATGTTCTCTGCGAACAAAGCTTAAATCTTTTTACTTCTTTGTTCAATTAAAGTTAATATCTTTTCATATGTGTATTATACTAGAAACCAAAATTTACCATTTGATCCCATGAGGGAATGAAACAATAGTTTTAACATTCGATGGATTATGGCCTTCAAATCGTTTAGCATATCCTGAATCTAGTATTCCATTTCCAAGTCAGAACTTCGATTCATGATCCATTTCCGTAGATGCTTTTGGTGGTGCATTTCAATCTTCTATCCTCTGCATCTAAAATACTCTATTTTAAAAAAGCCATTCTCAAGTTTTGAAATCAGTATTGCCTAGAAGATCATCATTTTAATCATTTCCTCATTTTTGTTTTCAACTCCATCAAAATGTGGTTGGATAGTCCTCTGAGATCTTATGTTTTACAATCTCGGTTTTGTAACTGTTAGCATACTGTTGGAATAACAACAATTGTTATGCTGTTGATCCACTTATAATTTCTTTTTCTACACTCTACAAGACGTTGCTCCCTCTGTATAATAAAATAAGACTTACTGTTCTGTCTTTTTTTGTTTCTTTTATTTCGGGCCTAACAAATAGTAAAGGCTTTCTACCTTATTCTTATAAATCATCATCATCACACCCAATCTGAAAGTCTCGCAACAAAGCGGAGTCTGGGGAGGTCTAATAGTATGTCACCTTACCCCTACATATTAGAGAGACTATTTCTAGTAGACCTACATATAGATGTGACAATAAAAGAGTGATGCATGTTAAAGAGTATATAAGTAAAACTTGCACTCTAAAAAAATTTTGTGCCTATAATTACCAAAAAGTACATAAAAATAAAATTTTTAAATATAGCTAAAAGATATACGTGATGGTGACCAGATCTGCTAGTACTTGATACGCTGTAAAGACCGGCTCTTCTCGCCATTAGATAAGCTAGTGGTCTTTGCTCAAAGACCCTAATGGTACGATAATCCTTCAGTTTTAGACAGTCTCAAGGGATCTTTCTCCAACACACCTATCTTGAAACCAAGTTGTAGGCTTGGAAACCTTTTCTAAGCCTTATAAGTAGCAAAGGCTGAAAGGACATTGGGTTAGACTTCCTATACGGTAACTACTTGGCCCGAGCGAAAAATCAACATCTCCTAAATACTTACTCAACTAATTTGGAGGAGCTTTAAAGGGTATCCTTTACCCTTATTTGGTCACGCCAGACTTTTTTATTCCTAGCCACTATCTCAGTAAGGGCCAACTCTGACATATCTTTCTTGATCACTTCTCTCCATTTCTTGTAAGGCCTCCCTTATCTTCTCTTGTATTTAGTAAGGGTTATAAGCAGTGCCGAAATGGAGCATCTAAGGACCTCCTGTGCACATGCCCAAATCACCTCAGCCTTGTCTCTCTCAACTTGTCGACAATACTAGCCACCTGTAGCCTGTCTCTCACCACACGATTTTGAACCCTGTCTCTTTTGGTAAATTCACACATCCACCTAAACATACGCATGTCTGCTACTAACAACTATCTTGTATATCTATGTTTGGTAGGCCAACACTCTGCCCTATATAGCATGGTTGGCCGAATCACCATTTTATAGAACTTCCCTTTGAGTTTTCAAGGAATCTTTTTATCACATAAAACACTTGTTGCACTTCGCCATTTGACCTACCTAGATCTAATACGATGTACTATATCGACATCAATATTACCATCTCTCTGAATGATGGACCCGAGGTATTTGAAACTCAATTTTGGTGGTATGACATTGGTACCAATTGCTACTACCGCCTCCAGTACCATCTGGCTTCCCGAAAAGTTACATTCTAAATACTCTGTTTTGGACCTGCTCATTCTAAAACCTTTCGATTCTAACGTTTCTCTGCAACATTCTAACTTAGACTTGACCCCCTCTTTGGTCTCTTCCACCAGGACAATATCGTCAGAAAATAACATACAACAAGGTATGTCTCCTTGAATATGTTTAGTAAGTTCATCTAATACTAATGTTAACAAAAAAGGGTTTAAGGTCGAGCCTTGGTGTAGTCCAGTACCAACAGAAAATGCATTCGTGTCACCTCCTATCATCCTTACTCTAGTCAATACTCCTTCATACATATCCTTAATTACTTTGATATAAGTCATAGGAATGCTCTTTGCCTCCAAACACCTCCATAGGAATTCTCGAAGAACCCTTTCATATGCCTTCCCCAAATTAATAAAAACTATATACAAATCTCGTTTGCAATCCCTATAGCATTCCATTAGTCTCTGGAGCAGATATATTGCTTCTATCATGGACTTACCAGGAATAAATCCAAATTGGTTGGCTGATATAGAAGCATCTCTCCGGATTCTCTTTTCAATTACCTTCTTACACAACTTTATGGTGTGACTTAGTAATTTGAAGCCTCTATAATTGCGACATTGTTGGATGTCCCCTTTGGCCTTGTATAAGGGGATTATCCTACTCAATCTCCATTTATCCGGAATTTTAGCTTACTTAAGGATCACATTAAATAACTGAACTAACCACTCAACAACGATAGCTCCTATTCACTTCCATACCTCTATAGAGATCTCATCCGACCATACGGCCTTTCCACTTCCCATCCCCCTCAGAACCTTTGTAATTTCTCCCCTTATAACCCTTCCATATGAGTACCCATTAAGAAATTGCCCCAACACGGTGGGTTCACCTATCTCTATGTTAACCTCTATGTCTTCATTATACAGGCCATAAAAGTATCTCTGCCATCACTTCTTGATGGCTTGGGCCTCTGTGAGTACCTAACCTGTTTCTTCATGTATACAGCAAACTTGGTTGAAATTCTTCATCTCACGTGCTCTATCTCGTGCTAGCTTGAAAATTTTTTGTGCTCCCTTGAATGAATTCAAATCCATGTACATAGTCTTGTATACTTTTACTTTGGCCACTAAAATAGTCTTCTTTTCCTTTTGTTTTGCCAATCTATACATTACTCTATTGGTTTCCTGCTCTGTCTCTGTTGTATTTGCTAGAAAATCTTTAAAAGCTCTCTTTTTCTGCTTAACCGTCCCCTGGACTTCATCCGACCACCACCAAGATTCCGTCCGTTTGTCCCCTGCCCTTTCAATACCCCTAGTAGTTTTGTGACGATTTGTCTCACTATGGGGGCTACTCCTACCCATATCAAATTTGCATCTCCACTCATAGACCATTTTGTATTATACCACACTTGAGTCCTAAATTGTCCCACCATATACCCTTTTAGCCTCCACCATCTAATTTTATGACAATGTTTGGTAAATTGTTGTGACCTCCATCCCTTAATCCCTAGATCCAAAACTAACAATTTATGTTGGGTTGATAGACATATGGCTGGAAGCACTTTGCAATCCTTGCACCATGATTTAGCTCTTTTTCTTACAAGGAAATAATCAATTTGCATCTTGGTCATGCTATTCTAAAATGTCACGAAGTGCACTTTGTTTTTCTTAAAAAGGAAATTTGTTATTACTATCTCATACGCTATGGCCATGTCGAATAGAGCATTCCCATAATCATTTCTCGTGTCGTATCCAAAGCCCCTATGGGTCCCTGTATATCCGTCTAAATTTGGTCTTATATGCCCATTAAAATCACCTCCTAGGATGATCTGCTCAGTATTAGAGATTCGTAGAAGCACCCCATCCAGCTTCTCCCAAAATATACATTTTTGTTGTCCGTCTAAACCAACTTGAGGTGTATAAGCACAAACTACATTGAGAACCACACTGCTAAAGACCATTTTTGCCACCATTATCCTATCATTGACCCTTGTGATCCTCACCACTCGGTTTATAAATTCCTTGACCAATACGATACCTATCCTATTCTGCTTCTACGTACTTCCTGAGTATTATAGTTTGAAACCCCCTATCTCCTTTACTTTAGCTCCTGCCTATTTAGTCTCTTGAATGCAGGCTTTTTGTATCTTATACTTGTCTAAAATCTCTACTAATTCCAAGGACTTTCCCGTAAGGTTCCCAATGTTCCAAGAGCCTATTCTTCTTAAGTCATCTCCCTCTTTATTCCTGCTTGTTGCGCGCATTGAACTGTTTACACTGATTCCCTCTGCACGATTTAAAGGCATCCCTCCTACCTCGTGTCTTTCATGTTTCCCACAAAGTACTATCCTAACAAGTCCTTAAAGGTTGAAAATAATATTGACAATAACTAAAATAATAAAATTGAAATTAAAAATTGAAATAATAATAATAAAATAACACTAATACTAAACTACTAATAATAGTAATAATATTAATAATAATGAAGATAAAGTTAATAATAATAAGAAAGATCAATAAATAAATAAATAAACACATAATATATAAATAATAATAATAATTTGCCAACGAAAAGGATCCTCAGTAAGTGCATATAGAATACCAGCATGAAAATAAAGGCATGTCTAATTTGTGCATGAAAATCTGTTGATACCCACCAATATAAGACATGGTCCAATTGAAAACAGAAGTGTATTTTAACCATGCTTGTCAAAAGAGAATTTACTATTGAGGCATGCAAGTGAAAGTGGTCGACGTATCAGTAAGGTGATTCTAAAGGAAAAGGCTACTTGTAGAATGTTGACGTACCAAGTTAGAAAAGAGAGACTTATCAAAGCTTAAATGCCAGGCTAGTATCTGGAGTCCCAACAGGTCACAACAGGAGAAAGAATGACAGTTTCTTATGGACAACATCAAAACTTGTTAGGATGCTCTAGAAATCTTGCGGAGACGACGTGTGATGTGTCAGAAAACCTATAAAAGTGTAGGTACGTTTATCATTTGCAATGCATGTAGCTCTGCATTATGGCCCTCGCCCATGATCTGCATGTATAACATAGATGAAGACCCCGAGTAATCTTGTTCATTTGCCAAGTCCCATTGTGCACGCTACTTAGTTGAGTAAAAGAGATCCCAACGTAGGTTACCAGAGTTTTATGAATAATGGGGGTGTTGTTATGATTGATATTGTATTAGGATAATTTTTGTGGTATTGGTTTTTGCTTGATTGAATGCATATTTAGTCCTAATTTAGATTGATCACCTAGATTAGGGCCTTAGATGATTGAATGCCATAACCAATGGAATTTAATTTATCAGAAAATTAATCAAGCAATATACTTGAGACTAAAGTGTAGACCAACTTTAGGATCTTGTGTGAGGATACCTAGGATTAACGAACTTAATTTTCAACTTCTTGTATTGAATGCCTTTTATTCCAAATTATCAATAGACTAAATAGGTAACTCGGATTTATAAGAGAAGGGAATTCTTATGAACATTGGGTTCGACCCGCTTAAGTGAAGTAAATCCTAAATTAATCCACCGTTACAAGTTCTAGTGTCTAATCCAATTGAAATCTGATACCTTAACCAATTTTTGTCATTTAATTAAGTATAGTTGTTTTTAATTCATATTTTGCATCTTGCATATTTCCTTGATTTCCTTAGCTTATTTTATTTTATTATCAATTCAATCAATTCTTGATCGTCTAAGTAATTTTGCATCGTTTAATTTAATTGTCTTACATTTTGGAATCCATTAGGTACGATATCCAATTCTTACCGTTCTATATTACTTATCGACGGGGGTATGCTTGCCTCTAGTTAGTCAAGATAGAATTTAATTTATATTGCTTTATTTAGACCCTAAAAAGTTTTTAGCGTCGTTGCAGGGGATTTTCCTTATTGTAACTCAACATATTAAACAGTATTAATTATCTCATATTTAATTCTTACTTCGTTGTTTATTTGCATATTTTAGTTATTTACTTGATTTCTTTACTTAGATGTGTTTTATTTTCCATTCTTAGCTCTGTTATTATTTGCTTTTTATTTGTTCCATTTTATTTATGCTAACTCGTGGTCAAAAGCCCAAGAATTTGCTACTAGATACTGAGATTGGAAAAACTGCTTGCAGGTTGCATAAGGAAACCAGATTGGCTCATAATAGTAACACAGAAGAAAGGATTAGAGAAGAGCAGTTTGTAGAGATGGAACAGCACGAGGAGGGGTTGATGTCACATCCTGAAGAGAGAAAGGAGTTGACTATGATGGATTTGACTATGGGGCATAACAATAGACCCATGCCTCCCATTATAAGACCGACGATCACAATTACGAGTTTTTAGATGCCTCACAGCATGACATCCATGGTGAGAGCATCTAAGTTAGGAGGATTGTCTTTGGATGATCGGAACACCCATTTGGAGACCTTTCTGGATATTTGTGATTTGTTTAAGCAGAATGGAGTGTCGAAAGATGTGGTGAGATTAAGGTTATTCCCATTTTCTTTAAGGGATAAAGCCAGAGCATAGTTGACTAGTTTGCAGTCAGGATCGATTACTACATAGGATGAGATGATGAGATTATTTCTGGCTAAATTTTTCCCTCCTACCAAGGTTGTAAAGATGAAGAATGAAATCACTTCCTTCACCCAATATGAAAATGAAAGTCTATATGAAGCGTGGGAGCGATTTTGAGATATGTTGACACAGTGTCCTAGTCATGAATTCTCCATTTGGCAGCAAGTCAATACTTTTTATACAGGAATGATCCCATTGACCAAGAGTACTACAGATGCTACAGCAGGAGGTAGTTTAATAAGAAAGACACCAAATCAGACCTACAGGGTGATTGATGAGATAGCTACTAACAGTTTTTAGTATCATATAGAAAGGCATCCTAGACGACCTATACGAGCTCATATAGTAGACAATATAGTGGCTTTATCTGCTCAGATGGATGTTTTCACAAAGAAGCTGGATAATCTGATGCACAGTGTGAGAGGAGGAGCTAGTTCTTTATTAAGGAGTTGTGCTGAAGTAAATCACTTGTTAATATAGAAATCACGTATAATATGTAAAATACATAAGAAGGGGGGTTGAATTATGTAATATCTTCAAAGATATTAATCTTTAGAAATTTCTTTAAAAATTCAAATGATCACAAAAAAATTTACTTAAGTCGATGAGTAATGCAATTGCAAAAATTATTATCTACTCTTCTAACAATAGGAAAAATAAAAAGATAAGGGTTAGAGAATAGACGCCGCGATTTTATACTGGTTCACCCTTAACCTTGGGCTACGTCCATTCCTTAGAGTTTTTTTGACATTTCACTATACTCTTCAACTTTATAAGTATTCTTTCTACGCTTATAAAGCCTCTTCAAGTCTCTCTCACAAAGTATTCTTATCTACTTTTGCAGCCTCTCTAGGCTCTAGCCTTTCTTTCTTTTGTAAAGATATTGTTTGAGCTTCACGTTACAGATGTATTTGCTCTCTTTCTTTCACACTTGAGTAGAGAGTTTCTCTAAGTATTGTACAATCAGTTTTTCCTCTCTTGTATTATATCTTGTTTTGTTATTTTTTGTTTACAACTATGCATAGTATTTATAACCTAAGTCTTCAACTGTCTTTTTAAGAAAACTGCTTCTTGAATCTTCTAGAAACCGTTATTAGTTGAGTCCTGTAACTAACTCCAACTAACTAACTAACTGACGTTCTAGAATAGTATTCTTTTGCATCATCTGGTACTATGCTTATTCAGGTGTCGCTTCGTCTGGTATTGCGCTTTCGTCTTATGTCAAGCTTATATCTTCTTATGTTGACCTTCTGTATCTTCTTATGTTGACCTTCTGTATCATAACTGTCTTAAGACATCTTTCTTGAGTTTAAAGTATCTTTTGGGTTTGACTATGCATCGTCTTAAGTTGACGATTTGTGTCACTTACATTTTTCTGTGCACTTAACAAACTCATTAAAACAATTCACACACTTCTATTATTATTATTTGATTGTCATCAAAATTAATAGAATTGAAGCCTTCTTGACTTAACAATCTCCCCCTTTTTGATGATAAAAAATAATCATACTTTTAGAAGATAAAATAATATTCAGACGAATAAATAAATATTGTTCAGACGAATAATAATCAAAACAAAATATAAGAAAAGCTATGATATACAATACTACAATACTTTCTAATATTTTCCACTTTTCTCATTTCTCCTCTTTTCTCCCCCTATTTTTTATTAATCAAAAAGACAGCTCATCTTAGATGCTTCAAAGTTTCATAATACATATGTTGAATATTAGTATGGATCGTCTTGAGGTCTTGTTCAATAGAAACACATAGAAGTGCTATTTCCTAATAAAGATCTGTTGGGGTTATGTAAATATAGTGCCCTAGAAAGCAAGTGTATTTACA
>JAOQMP010000208.1:23340123-23358740 GCA_027563575.1 Erythroxylum pedicellare | reverse complement strand
TTTTCGTTATCGGATGTCGGACATTTGTTTCGCTTCGATTGAACCGTTTCTTTGTTTGTTTCGATTTCGATTTCTTTTCGATTTCGATTTCTTTACCGATTCGATTCGATTAGTTCCAATTCGTTCTCCGTTCTTCGCTTTGCTTCCGATCATTTTTTGTTTTGGTTTTCGGTTGGGATCCGGTTCCGAGATCGGGTCCCAACAAACCATCATCAATATATAGTGTGGAAACCTAATCTTGAGACTTCAAGATGAAGAACTAATGTTTGATGTGTTCAATGCTATGTAGCATCCTTCTACTCTTGACTCTTGCCATTTTATTGATATTTATTCTTTTGATGCTAATAATTCTTCTATTGTTTGTGCAGGTTTGTTAGAAGGGGGACCATAAGGAATGATTGAAGAGTTAGGAGAAGAATTACAAGAAGAGTTGGAGGATATTGGAGTTGAGATAGAACAGGCATGCTAGAAAAATTATAGAGCATACAGGCCCGTCCAATGCCCAGTCAAGCTATTTTCGAGGCCTTCAATTAAGGAGCCTCCATCTCTTGACCTTAAACCTCTTCCGAGTCATTTGAAGTACATTTATCTTAACCCACCTAAGCACTTACTAGTTATCATTTATTCTTATTTTCCATGGAGGAGTAACTGTTGAGGGTACTGCGGGACCACAAGAAGGCCATTGGGTGGTCCATTACAGATATCAAGGGTATAAACCCTTCCTTTTGCGTGCACTGCATTTTCATAAAGGATGGAAGCAAGGCGATGGTGTAGCCCCTATAGAGACTTAACCTACACATGATGGAGGTAGTGAAAGATAAGGTAATAAAGCTTCGAGATGTAGGTATTATCTACCCCATTTTTTATTCTAGATGGGTTAGTCCTGTGCAAATGGTGCCAAAGAAAGGAGGCACCACTGTAGTTGAAAATGAGAAAAATGAATTAATAACTACTAGGAAGGTAACTGGGTGGAGAATGTGCATAGATTATAGGAAGTTGAATAATGTCACCAGGAAAGATCATTTTCCTTTACCTTTCATTGATTAGATGATTAAGAAATTAGCTGGACATGACTTTTATTGTACCTTAGATGGATATAGTGGATATTTGCAGATTCTAGTAGCCCCGAAAGATTAGAAGAAATTAACTTTTACATGTCCTTATGGTACATTTGCATATAGACGCATGCCATTTGGGTTATGCAATACTTCGGCTACATTTCAAAGATGCATAATTCCTATTTTTCAGACATGCTTAAATCTTACATTGAAATTTTCATGGATGACTTCTCTGTGTTTGGTACTTCATCTAATGTATGCTTGGATAACTTAGAGAAATTCTTGATTAGGTGTAAAGAGACCCATTTACTGCTTAATTGGGAAAATTTCATTTCATGGTCTAGGAGTGCATTGTTTTAGGTCACAAGATTTCTAACAAGGGTATAAAGGTAGACCCAGAAAAAAATTGATGTCATTAAGAAACTTCCACCACCAAAAAATGTTAGATCCATTAGAAGTTTCTTAGGCCATGTTGGTTTTTACCGTAGGTTCATTAAGGATTTTTCTAAGATTGCTAAACCTTTGAATGAGTTGCTTGAAAAAGATGTTGTGTTTAATTTTGATGATAAATGTTTGACATCTTTTCAATTGTTAAAGGATATGCTTGTGACTGCACCTATTCTTATATCTCCTTACTGGTCTCTTCCTTCTAAATTAATGTGTGATGCAAGTGATTATGCAGTGGGTGCTATTTTAGGATAAAGACGAGGTAAGACCTT
The DNA here is from genome assembly GCA_027563575.1 of Erythroxylum pedicellare. Classification (NCBI taxonomy): domain Eukaryota; kingdom Viridiplantae; phylum Streptophyta; class Magnoliopsida; order Malpighiales; family Erythroxylaceae; genus Erythroxylum; species Erythroxylum pedicellare. The sequence continues at coordinate 23,356,963 of JAOQMP010000208.1, read as the reverse complement.
TCATCTCATTTTTTATGCAAGTAGGACACTGAACAGTGCACAACGCTGTTACACTACCACAAAAAAAGAGATGTTGGAAGTTGTATTTACTTTTCACAACTTTCGCTCATATTTGCTTTTGTCTAAAGTGATTGTGTATACTGATCATGCAACCTTGAAATACTTGTTGACAAAACCCGACTCTAAACCAAGACTAATTCGTTGGGTGTTACTTTTGCAGGAATTTGACATTGAGCTGAAGGATAAAAAGGGAGCCGAGAATTTTGTAGCTGATCACTTGTCATGGTTAGATGAAGCTGCCATAGAAAGTGTAATAAAGAGGGACACTCAGGAGACGTTTTCTGATGAGCATCTGATAGTTATGACAGTCACTCTTTGGTTTGCAAACTATATAAACTACCTTACTGGTAATATTTATCCCCTAATTTTTCTTATGTTCAAAAGAAAAAAATTATAAAGTAAGATATTATCTTTGGTATGATCCTTTGCTTTATAAGATTTGTCTGGATGGTATTATTAGGTGCTGCATTCCTGAAGAGGAAATGTCCTCTCTGTTGCATGATTGTCATTCTAGAGAGTCTGGGGGACATTATGGTGCACTTAGGATAGCTTATAAGGTTTTAGAGTGCGGTTTCTATTAGCCCACCTTATTTAGGTATGCAGTTGCATTTATCAAATCTTGTGATAGGTGTCAAAGGGTTAGGAACATTATTAGGAGACATGACATGCCATTGACTAACATTCTTGTTTACGAGGTTTTTAATGTTTAAGGCATAGATTTCATGGGACCATTCCCTAGGTCTTTCTCCAATCAATATATATTGGTTACTGTTGATTATGTTATCAAGTGGGTGGAAGTAGAGGTATTACCCACAAATGAGGCTAGAGGTGTTGTTAAGTTTGAGAAGAAGCATATTTTTACACATTTTGGCACACCTAGAGCTATCATTAGTGATGAGGGATCGCATTTTTGCAATAAAATTTTTGATTCATTATTAGCCAAGTATAGGGTGACCCATAAGGTTTCTACTTCATGTCACCCCCAAACTAGTGGACAAGTTGAAATCTCAAATAGGGAATTAAAGAAAATACTAGAGAAAATTGTTAATGTTTCTAGGCGGGATTGGTCTTTAAAGCTAGATGATGCACTTTGGGCATATAAGGCCACATTTAAGACACCCATACATATGTCACTATTCAGGATAGTGTATGGTAAGTCTTGTCATCTTCCATTTGAGTTAGAGCATCGTGCATACTGGGCTACCAAATTTCTTAACTTTGATTTGTCTTCTGTAGGTGTTAAGAGACTTATGTAGCTTCACGAGCTTAAAGAGTTCTGTTTGGATGCTTATAACAATTCGAAGTTGTATAAGGAGCATGTGAAGAAGTGACATGACAAAAAGATCCTCCACTGAGACTTTAAGGTAGGTGACTAGGTATTGATCTATAACTCTCATCTTGTTCTTTTTCCAGGGAAGCTTAAGACAAGATGGTATGGCCCATTCAAGGCGATACAAGCCCTTCCTTTTGGGGTCCTTGAGGTAAAACGAGAAAATGAAAACCCCTTCAAGGTAAATAGAAAATAAGCTAAATTGTATATGCCTAGGTTTGTGGATAATTCTAAGGAGTAATTGTCTCTTCATGACACTTCACCTCTTTGATCACAGTGTATGCCTTTCAGTAGGACTGTAGTATTCTTTCCTTTCTTTTCTCATTGTTTCCTTTGCTTTTCTTTCTAGTTTAATGCATTTCTTTGAGTTGTTTTGAGTTTTCTTTAGGGTTTGCATGGTTGTTGACAAAGAGTTCTTGGCCGATTCTTTTTCAATGAAGTTTCTTCTTCCTTTTTCGCCTATTTGTGTTTGATTGTTGACTACTTGAACATTAGGGATAATGTTCATATTAAGTGTGTGATTGAGATTATGTGAATGATGATGTTTATGATGTTGATGTTTAGAGACACACACTTGAATTGTTGCAACTCTTTTGGTAGCTAACTTGGGTCCCATTTTTATTGAATTTGACCATACGATTCTATCAAAGTAGTTAGATGGAGAATTGAGTTGTATGTGTGAATCTGGATTAGGCAGCTTGAGAGGATAGTGAACCATGTTGATTGATTGAAGTAGTTGATTGCATAAACATAGTCAATAACTGATGCTGAGTGATGGGGCAATGTATGGAGTTCGATGGATTTTCATTTAAGCATGTGTGAGGTCTTGACCCATATGACTGCATCTCATAGTCATTTATTTTCTTTATTGTATGTGACGCTTCCCTATGTGGATTGCTTTAAGAACTTGCTCTGAACCTCTTTGATACCGCTACATATATGCTTTATGGACATGATAAAGGCCTTCTTTGTTTTTAACCTTTAGCTTAAATGATCCACCAAGTCATGTTTCCCTTGCTACCCCTTTAAACCTTTGACCTTGTTTGATTTTGTATTAATCGCATTGCATTGAAACTTGAAAACTTTTTAGCCTGACCCTTTCACAAATTGAATGAAGTACTAAGTATTTAATGTCCTTGACTTAGGGACTTTTGTTTTATATACTATTTTGAGATGTTTTAAAGGTACATCTACTCAGTTGTTGTTGATTTATGCTACTACTATCTTCTTTTATGTTTATTATTACCAAAAAAACAAAAAAGAAAAAGAAAAAGAAAAAAAGAAAGAAAAAAGAAAAAGAGATCAAACAGTTACCTTCGCTACTTGATATAGAGAAAAAATTCTTACTTTCCCAATATAGTTGCTGAGTGCCTTAAGTGTGACTTCGATATTACCCGCCAACCGATTCTAGAAATTCCTACTGTTCATTACATATTCAGTGGAGTACTTTCTAGTATGAATGTCCCAGGCCTCTATTTGGTAAGTGAAGTTGCGTGCACTGGTTTGAATGGAGCTACTAGACTTGTGTAGTGACAACGTCAATTCATCACATGAAAAGCTCCAAACTTGATCACAGTGCTTCAAATTGTTGGCCCCGACCAATTTAACCAAATGCACTTGTTCAACATTTGCAATTTTCTTTTTTTTCCTTTTTGTAGAACAGTTAAATTACTATAAAAATAAATTACAATAATTACCTAATACTTCAGAAAGTTTAATTATCCAAGCAAATATTTTAAGACTCATATATGTTAAATGCTAGCATATAGAAGAAGATTTTAATTTTTTAAATATTGTATATAAAATATTATTATAGGTAAAAATAAATTTATAATATAAACATTCACTAATTGTAAATTATAGATATTTATTTACAATTTAAATTTTATAAGATTGGATCCTCATAAACTCTTAAATTTACTTTTTAATGTTTAAAATGGAAGAATGGATGTGTATTTATAAGTGAATCATATCTCATATTTAATTACCACATATTCTTATATTTACTTTTACTTCCATAAATTATACATCTTAAGGTAGATATTTTTTGAATAGTATCTACATATTTTATGAATAATATTTAATAACCATTTTCTAAATTATCCTTCTAACAATCTTTATACGAAGATTTGATTGCAAACCAATCAATCTTTATGCTAATCACTTATATTTTGATTAAACTATACGAGGAACAACGTCAAACAAATTTCACTCCGAATACTTTTATTATAAAACATGTTATATTTTCTTTAATGTGCACATTTTGCATATCCATTGTACATTCCAGCATTTCCTCACAAACCAAGCGAAATTGAATCTTTGTGTATTTGGTTTTTTAAATAAAAGACTAGATTTCTCACTAGATACAAGGCATTAATATTGTCACAAAAAAATGAAACTTTTTATTGACTATGCTCAAATTCTTCCAACACCAATTTTAACTATACTACTTTTTTACTAGCTTGCGTAGCTATTGCATAATTTGTTTCTATTATCAATGTAATCACAACTAATTGTAGCTTTAGATCTCAACTTACCACTAATCACTGAAATTTGTAAGCACTGATCAGAATGTAGTAAGTTCGAAATCTAGAGTTTTTAAATTATCGATCTTACAAGTGCTATAATTACTAAGTTTATTAATCCTAATAAAATAATAAAATTAAATTAATAAAGGTTTTAGAAAAGTAACTAAATTATTAAATTGATGAAAGTAAGATGTTTAACTATAAAAAAATGAATCAATATAATAAAATAGAAGGGTTTTAGGGTTCACTTAGGAGGAATTTCAATTATCAAATAAGATTTATTATTAAGGTTTAAATAACAATTAACTTAAGATATCTATCTCCTATCTTAAGGTACATAATATATATCTAATTCAGCAATTAACACCTCTAGATGAGCTATTAACCAAATGAAATTTATTAAAAAAAATTAACCTATTAATTATCACAATAATTTATAATATCACTACCATTACATTTAGAGTATTTATTGTCCTAGTGCAGGATTATACTTCTCCTTTTAGTCCATATAATCCTTTAGATTAAATCTATGATGATTATGTATAAGTTTAAGAATCAAGATCAAAGAGAATAAATCCAAACATTAAATAAGTAATTATGGTGTTAATAATTGAAATATCTCACACAAGTTACATCCTTAACCTTAATTAAGAATTTAGTTCATATTATAAATAAAGAAACCTATAATAAACAGAAAAGGAAATAAAACACAAGGATTCTTTCTCAAGTATCTTTAAATATTGATGTTCTTTATTAAATTTCGATAGAATCTTGAATAAAAATTCAAGATGCTCCAATTCATCTCCTGTTTTTCTCTGTCTTAACTCCTGAATCCTTATCCTTTTTTAGCACAAAATCCTAAAATTTCATTAAATTTTAATACCAACACTACTCTAGTGCAGGTTTGTGTTACCCCACTATGTTCCTTATATGGATAAAAATCTTAAAATGTTTATAACAATTCACTACCAATATATGTCCATAACATAGCACTATAATGGACTAGTAGCTCTTTTGTTGTGCATCTGAGGGTTCATCTTGGGAATATGTTTTGAAGGCCAGAATATGGGTCCTTATTTAACTTGTGTTCTTCATATAGAAAAATGTCCAAAGAAGTAGAATGCACTAAGTTGGAAAATAAGATAAACATGTTATCGTGTTATTGTTGTGTTACTAAACATTGACATATATTGGAGTCATATTCCTCTAAAATCATGTCAAAACTTCTCCATGTTGGATTTAACTTGTGCACATTCGTTCATTCTTCATTAGAGGGATAAAATAAGTTGTGAAAATAAAATATAAACCACCATAAGTACCAATCCCATAGAAATCATCCAAACATAAGAAAAATAATTTGAAAATCATGCTAAAATTAGTATAATTAAGATTTAATAAATTCCCCTATCCCCGTATACTTAAGCATCTACTTATCTTCAAGCAATTCAATCTTATCACTTTTAAATTAAATAGGTAGCAACTTTGGGACATAGTTTAATAAATCAATCACATCAATGATCTTATATTATTCATCCAATTACAAAGTTCATCAAATTGTTAGGTATTTGCTACTTATATCAAGTCATAAATCAATTCAATTCACTTTACAATCCTTTAAACTTTAACTCAATTCATAAAATTTAACCTTATGTATAAAATTGGCATACATGAGAAAGATGCTTCTACTTGTAAATATTTTCGTACCCTTATTGAAAGAAAAGCAAAGTGGTAACTTTAAATTAATACAAGAGCCTTTAGAAATTAGTTTCAAAAGTCACTTAACCTTTTAACACGAAAGTAAATACCTTGTTATGAATACTTTCAAATCCTCAATTCGGTTACCATTTCAAATAACTAATAACATCACTCTTTAATTTCTACCTTTTGACTTAATTTCAAGCTAGCATAATGAAGTTATTTTATGCTCATTTATTCATTTTATTTTTTATTTTTATTTTGTGACGACAAAATTCTTTAAAAATTCACTCTTAACTCAATTATATGTCAAAATTATGAAAAGAAATTATAAAGTAAAGTAAATTTATTTTATCATTAATACTCATAATTGTTTGCCTAAATAAATTAAATCACAATAAATATCAAACTTATAATGAATTGTCTCGATCAAATGATTCAATCTTCTTTCAAAGTTAAAAATTTTCTTTAAATTATTCCTTATTTAAGCTAATTATAACAAAATTGATAAGTATAATAATTAATTCTCTTTCCCACACTCAAGTTTTACATTATCCTTAATGTACATATATACAAGGATAATGAAAACATAAAAAATAGTTGTAGTTCCAAGTATAACTACCAAACCGAAGTTTTCAAACTTCATTCCTCTAATTGAGAAGATCAAAAATAGGATCAATGCTTGGAAAAATAGACTCCTCTTTATTATAGATAGAATGACACTCATTACCTCAATTTTAAATAACTTGCACACCCACTGGTATGCAGATGGTGTTCTGCCTAAAAGAGTTTTAAAATTGACAGAATTCTAAAAGCATTGTTATGGTATGGGAAAACATAAAATTGCAAGAATGCCAAAGTGAAATGGAGTGATCTCACTCCATTAAAGAAGCAAGGAGGGTTAGGTATTATTCCAATCTCACAAATGCAAAAGGTACTCTTTTGCAAGAAAATATGGAGACTCTTCACTAATAAAGAAAGCATTATGGATCGAATAGGTGAATTAATGTCATCTCAAAGATCAGAATTTCTAGCAGGTTGAAAATTCTCATAAATTTCCTTAGATTTTTAATTATCTACTAAACTTAAGAGGCATGGTATATCCCCATATTAAGTATCAATTGGGAGATGGAGCAAATATTTGGTTCTAGTTCGATAATTGGACTACATATAACCCACTTATCGAAAGAGAAGATATAACATAACTTAGAAACATAATTTCAATCAGTGTTAGAGTCTCTACACTCATCTATAATAGAGATTGGGTTAGCAGTTTTAAAGGTTTCTCTACTTACAGACTACTTACCACAAATCCATGAGGCCCATAGAATGGATAACATCATTTGGGTTCCCAAACTAAGAGGTACTTTCCCTGATAGCTCCCATCATAAGATAATTGCAAAAAATGTTGAAGAAGTCCCTTGGTATGAAATTTTATTGAAGTAGTCTCTAAACCCAAAAGCTTTAGTTTTCTCTTGTTTATTAATCAAGAATAGGCTTAGAACCAAAGATAGATGGTTTGGGGTATATGAACTCATTTGTATCCTCTGTAAACAAGTTTAAGAGAATAGGAATCATCTATACTTCAATTGTAGTTACACAAAAGCAATTTGGAGCAGAATTATGCACCTATTACTAGTGCCTTGCTACACACTCAATATGGAGGGAAAGAAATAGGAGATTGTACAAGGGAATTGAAGAAGAAAAATATTAGATAGCATAAAATATTATCACTTAGGTATGAGTTGATAGTAAACATCAAACAAAAATAACTCACTCATAACATGAAGAATACCTAGATGTTGTAATTCTTCTACTGTTGTAATATACTCTTGTAAGCTCAATTTTTTAATGAATTATAGACAGATTAAGCGACTCACTGTAATGTTGTTGTTTAGCTTTTGCTATTATTAATACAATTCCTTTTACTTTTTTAAAAAATAAAAAATGATAAATAATACTCCCTAGATAATAAAATAATCATCAATCTTATCCAACGATATTAAGATATATCCTTGGTTAGTAAATCTAATTTATACTCTAGTACGTTAGGATGTTTTATAACTTGGGACTTTTTCTATATAACCTGCAAATTTCATCAATTCTCATCCCAAATAAGATAATCATAGTCTGACATTCATAACTTTAAAATTATTTAAAACTAAAAAACATGCAATAAGCATCAACATCATTCAAAAATAAACTAAAACTATTATTAAAGATATAAAAACTACCAAATTAAAATAAAAGTCATCGGGTTACCCCCTAATAAGAACTTTTTTATAAGTATTTTAGCTCGATTATATCACTAAACTCTTCACTTCAATGGCTCCCTAAAATTATTTTTATTAGTGAAAAGTTTGTTAACTTCTATAATTAGCTTATCTACTTGCACAAAACATAAAGGAAGAGATATTAATATGATAAACATTATGAGAAGGAAATTGCTTTAAATCAATTCTAGGTGTTTCTTATTTAGATGACAAGGGTTTAGACTTTCCTCCTCATAATTCCTTGAAAACTCAAGAATGTCATGGCTTATAGCCCTCTCCTTTTAAACTAAAAACACACCCATCAAGGTTAGGATCCTCCTCTTTTCATTAAGCCCTACAGTTAGCTATGTTTCTAAGGGTTCAATATATATAACTTTAGACCATTCATCATACACAATATAATCAATAACATCCACCCTAATACAAGTATTATAAAGGGTAAGCCCTTTTCAAGGCCTTAAAGATATTAAACTCCTCTTTCATATATCCTACCCTCAATGTCAACTTACCTTTAGCCACATCAATCAATAACCCTCTAATATCCATAAATAGTCTTACTAAGATGATGATAATCTCAACATCATACTTTATGTCCATTGTGAAATATCTAAAGGAAAATTTATTTTTCCTTCTTAAATAAGCAGGGCTTCCATTACTCCAATTAAGTACCTAATAGACCTATCAGCCAGTTAAAATGTAAAAAATGTAGACTTGAAACCTGTTATTCTAAGCTTTCCAAAAAGAGATAAAGGTATAGGGTTGACACTTGCACCTAAATTCCATAAGATTTATGAATAATGGAAGCACTATAGTGCATAAAATAAAAATACTCCCTGGATCCTTCAAATTTAATGGTAGTTTACTTTGCAATATTACACTATGCTCCTCAATTAAAGGTGCCATAACCTACTTCTTAAGTTTTTTTTATTGAAGATAATTTCTTTTAAAAACATTACATGGGATGGCATATGAGCCAATGGTTCGACAAATGGGATGTTGATGTGTAACTTCTTAAAAATATCTGAAAATCTCTTAAATTGCCCTCATCATTCCTCTTTTTCAACCTCTTAAGGGTATGGAATGGGTGGAACGTAGGGTTTGATAGTGGGATCAAGCACTAGTAATACATTGTTCACTAAGTTCAACCTTTGAACTTTAATTACCTCATCCTCTTCCTTAAGCTTGTTTGACTTTTTCCCTTTCCTTTTCTTAATGGATATATCATCAAGTGTTTTGCACTCCTCCTTATGATAGGTAACACTCTCTGTTGGATTTAAGTTTATGTTAATAAGAACTTTACCTTTGCCTCTTTCATCTACTATATGGGCAAATTAGTTCGCTTACACCTCTAAATTATTAATGGATTTAAAATTTTGACAACACCACCTTGTCAAATTAACCTATATGAGACTCAATTTCTTCAAGTTATCCAATCTTACATCAATGGAAGACGTATATTTCTTAAAAATCTCTTTCATCCACTTGTATTATGAAGATAGTAGGTATTAAAATGAGGTTTTCATTTAAACTTAAGTGGTCCTATAGGTAACTCTAGCCTTTTGTTCTTTCTTAGAGAAATTTAAGTAACTTATCCACCTAAGTTGTAGGTATTAAAGAAAAGATCATTCTTGAGAACTAATTTTCCTCTATAAGCTACTAAGTAATTTGCATCTTTATAATAATTTAAGGCAAGCTCCATATTCATGCATGTATGAAAAGATGTCTAGGCATAATGCACTAATAACATGTCTCTCTATTGCTCATGTCTCAATTTAACAATATCTTAATATTTTTGGAAATATTTGCTACTTGCAATGCTAAATATGGAGATGCTTGAAACTTATAAAGGGAAGCTTTTAATTTCCCCTTATAACCTTATTTGACGAGTTGTTGGCCAAGGTTTCAATGATTTTCTTGACTTCCTTGGCAATTGTTATAGATATTGTACCTTATATAGTAGTGTCAATCAAGGTTTAACATATCAGAGTAAGACCTTTAAAAAATCATTTGTATAACTGATTCTAAATAATATTGATACTATGGATATTGGCTAAGAAAGACATTATATCTCTCCCAAGATTTACGGAATGCTTCTCCCTTTTTATGTAAGATTTTGAATTTGCTTCCTAAGATCGATGTTCTTAAATGGAGGAAAGAATCATACTATAAAAGCAATACTTATCCCCACTCCTCAAAAGAGTCAACCTTGATCAAAAGCAACCAGATCCTTAATTTCTTATGTTGTAATGAAACATCTCATCCACATATCATTTGTAATAAAACCATTCAACAGAAGTGTTTGGATCATAAAATAAAATTCCTTCATAAAGGTGATTGTATCTTCCTTAGGTAATCTACTAAAGGTTAGCACCAAGTGAAGATAAACGTGTTTTAGTTCGTAATTTCTTACCTTATTATTCAATTTAATATATTAAGGACTAGCACTAATAATAGGAATTTGAATGTCTCCTATGTGAACTCTAGGTGGATGTTTCTCCCTAATACCAATAACACCATTGTTGTCACCTTTGTTTTTAATGTTTACAACATTCATATAATTTAGAACCATATCTCTCTTTTCCTTCTAGTGTTTTCTTGTTTACACATCTATTTGATTTAAGGTTCATAGGAAGTAGATCATCCAAGTTCACACTTTTATATCTCCTATCTCGCATTAACTACCTAAAATGAAACGAGAAAAAATAAGAGCAAAATAAAGTTAAAATTAAAATTAGTAATTAAAATAGTCCTCGACAATAGTATCAATATCTTGATCACCTAAATCTATAAGTGCACAAAATTGAAGTGGTAAGTTTTAAATCTAGAGTCTTCAAGGTTATTGATCCCACAAGTATTATAACTATGATGTTTATTAAAATTGTTAAAAGGATGAAATTAAATTAATCAAGGTTTTAGGAAGAGTAACTAAATTACTAAACTAAGGAAAGCATCTTGTTTAACAACCAAAAAGGAATCAGTATAATAAAATACTAGGGTTTTGGTGTTTGCTTGTGAAAAATTTCAATTATCAAGAATTATTAAGGTTTAAATAATGATTAAGCTAATATATCTATTTTATCTCTTAAGGTATACAAGTATATCTAATTAAGCAATTACCACTTCTCAATAGGTAATTAACCTAATCAAAATTATTAAGAATAGTTTATCCTATATAAGTTACATCTAAAATCCTAATAAAGATTTAGTTCATCCTAGAAAAAGGATATCAATAACAAACAAGAAAAAATTATATAATACAAAAACCCATTCTTATAGATCTTGAAATATTGATGGTTTTTGTTGAATCTTGAATTTTTATCAAAGTTCCCTCCTTGATTATCCCAAGATGCTCTAATTTGACTCCCTTTTTCTTATCCCTTTACTAGTAGCCTTCTTTATACTTTTATTACATAAAACCTCAAAATTTTTATAAAATTTAACATTAACATGGGACTAAAATGGGTTCATTTTATCCCATATGTTGCTTCCTACCTCTCTTTAAAATTTTTTGTAACAAATCATTGCCAATATATGTCTAAAATATGTTACTAATATTTAAATTGTGTTAGGTTAGTAGCTTTTTATCGCGCATCTAAGGGTTCATCTTAGAAATATAAGTTTTGAAGGAACAAACAATGATTTGTGGGCAAGCTATATTTTGGAACATAGATCCTTATTTAACCCATGTTCTTCATATAAAAAATTGCCCCAAAGAGTATAATGCACCAAGGTAGAAAATAGAATGGTCGTGATATCATATTGTAGCTTGTTATTAAACATATGCCTATATTGGTGTCTTATTCCTCTAAAATCATGTCAAAACTTCTCCATCTTACCTCTACCGTTCTTGAACTCATTTTTTCTTCATTAGATGGTTTGAATAAGGTTTGAAAACAAAATTTAAACCACCATAAGTACTAAATTATATGAAAATCATCCAAATACAAGTAAAATGCTCTCAAAATTATAGTTAAACATATATTGTAATTAACATTTATCAACACCTAGCTAGTAAGTATGAACATATAACTATGATGAATTTGTTTTTATTAAGTTCACTTACATAATAAGAATCAATATATCCCTTGATAATAAAGTTTAATGCTTTACATTGTAAAACAACATCAAATGTCCCTTTAATATATTTCATGATACTATAACAATCCAATGCTTTTTGTTATTATTCTCTATGTAATGACTAATTTCTCCCATTGCATACATAATGTCTTATTTGGTATAAATGATGTAAAACATTAAATTCTCTATTGCAAAAGCATATGATAGTCGAGACATCTTCATTCTCACATTTTCATTGCTATGACTTATATTGGAGGATAACTTGAAATTAACAAGAAATAGGTAGATATTAGCTTACATTTTTACATATTAAAGTGTTAAAAAACCTTGTTAGATAGTCTTCTTAGTGAGTCAAATCTTTATGTTATTTTTATCTTAGTAGAATTGTTTTCTATAATCTTGTTTGTTAGTCCCAAATCCTTCATTTCCATTTTTGTAGTCATATACGCCTCTAACTCTTTATACAATCTCTATTCAGGGCTAACAACTAACATCTTGTCTACATATAACAACTAGAAAATAAATTACTATCATTAGACCTCTTAAAATATGCATAAGGGTTTATATCAAGTCTATTGTATTGAAGACTTGGGATAAAGGAATAAAAATCTCTTTATCAACATATCAATACCTTTTTAAGATGTATATAGATTTGTTCGATATAAAAATTGAGTACTCTTTTCTGTTTTCTTCAAAAATTCTAATTGAAAAATATAAAGTTCTTCTTTAAAATCTCCATAAAGAATGTAGTTTTTTGCTTCTAATTGTTCTAAGTGTAAGTCTAACAAAATACATATTGTCAAAACTACAATAGTAAGTCAAACCATAAGAAAAGAAATATTTCCTTAAAGTCAATTATTCTTTTTTATCATTTCACCAATAATCTTACACTAAGTCACTCCATTTGATTGTCACTATTTGACTTGATCTTGAAGAACCATTTATTACCAATTAGCTTCCTTCTTATTGTAATCATAAAAGTTTCCAAGGTTGTTATTATGGAGAGTCTTAATTTCTTTTTGCATTGCTACCATTCACTAAGAGAAATTTAGATTATTTTCTTTTTGGAGAGTTAATGACTCTTAATCATTTTTTAGATGGTAGTATGCTATATTATCCTCCATTACCTATTCTAAATGCTAATTTGATGGCTTTTTTTAATGATATCTTATCAACAAGCTTTTGGACATTCACACTTAACTAGTTCTTGAAAGCTATAAAAGAAGCCCTTTATTGAAATTTCTTTTCCACCTATATAGCACTCTCTAAAGTCCTTTGAAGTGATTTTGTCTTTTCTTCTCCTTGTAATTTATCCTTTATAAGAGTCATGTCCCAGGTGACAATAAGTGACTACTAGCATCACTCTTTAACTTCGACCTTTTTATTGATACAAAGCTAGCAAAGTGAAATTATTTATGCTTGTTTATTCATACACTACTTTTTTTCTTTTTTAAACACACCAATTTTTTTATATGGGTTAATGAAAATCCCTAAAAAAAGATTTCACATTTAACTCAATATATCTACAAATTATACATAAAATATCTTAATGCAAATCAAGTATCCATTGTTACAATTAGTAAACTAAATTGAAATTAGTTTAATCATCAAAACTTATAATTATTTGCCTAAACAAATAAAATCACACTCATAATGAATCATCTTGATCAACATCTTCCTTTTTTTTTTTGAATTATTCATTATTGAGGTAATTATAGCAAAATTGATAAGCTTGATTGCAAAGTCATTCCCTCACACTTAAGTCATACATTATCCTTAATGTATAAAACACATAAAAACAATGAAAATATGGAGAAAAAAATAATGATAGGAGGTGAGGATAACCAGTACTCCCATGATAGTAAAAGATTTATAGCCTTGTCTAATGTTATTATCATCCATCCAGTGCTTGTAAAATCTTCTCTACTTTAATATTAAGAGTGATGTTATCTTTATAACTTGTAACCAAATCTCAAGTAACAAAATTAGAATCATAAAACTGAAAATATGAAGAAAAAACAAACAAACTACTAATAAAATACTACAAACTACTCAATCAAAACAAAAACACATAATTTTTGGGTTTCCTCCTAATTAACACTTTTTTATGAGTCTTTTAGCTGAATTTCTCAACAAGTCCTTTAACTTGAATCTATAATTACTAACTTACATCTAACCATTTTCATGTATAAAGGGTCACTAGCCTGCAAATAGATAATATGCTGCAAGATAATAAGACCATAAGGTATCAAATTGACAAAACTAAGTAAATTGACTAATGTTTTTTTCAATAACAAATACAACAAGAAATAATAAACCCCCAAATCCTGGGTTAACTCTAACAATTTATGTTATGAGTAGTAGGAATCCCGTATACTTAAGATAACTATCGATAATTCCTCAATAGCCTCTTTATTTGGCTCCTCCTCTTCATCCTCCTCCATTTAATCTTCATTCTCTTCTCGAACAACAACTTCCTCCTTTTGCTCAACCTCTAACTTCTCTCTACTCTATAATGTTATGGTATTCACATGTTCCCTCAAACTTGGCTCTATGTATCCAGATAAAACACTTAGCTCTTTAGTTTTATAGGGGTGCCTCGGTTGAAGCAATAAATATCATAAGGACATCCTTAAGATGTTGATACTCCTATTGTTTTTGTTGTTGTAGAAATTCATATGAAGCATAATCGTTCCATGTAAAGTCGTAATAATTGTTCTACTTTGGATGATAAATGTTTTCATATAGGATATCTTAAGGTTAGTTCTTCATACAATCCGGATGCTCTCACATATAGTCTGGTACATGACATTCACGACTATATTAGTTACCCTTATAAGAGTAACAACACATCATATATTTTAATTAAGCTTCTATATACACGTTGTTATGCCTCTCCTTCCAAACTTACAAAGCTTCCATAAGTGACGACACACTATAATCCCTCTAAGAATACTATCATTTCCATCATCCATCCCATTTGCATGAAATCATATAAATCAACATGCTAGCAACATTAATTTAAGAATAATTAAAAACATACAAGTAAATCTCAACAAAAAAAAAGAATAAATTAAAATTTAATAAAATTACTACAATCATTATTCTGGCGTTAATCTAATCCAAGTACCATTAAAGGTTTAATTCCTAATTATAGATGACATTGCATCAAAACTAAAGGAAAACTAGAATCAAAAGAAACATATTGAAATGCCTTTTAATCTTCAAGAAATCTACTTTAGATCAATGAAAATTCACTCCAAATGTGTTTCCTTTCTTGTTCTTCATTCTCACTATCATCTTAGGTCATTAATTTGTGTCTTTCCAGCCTCCCTTCTACTTTTCCCTTTAATCTTGCCTTTTATAGTTTGAAAATTAGTGTTTTAAGTGGTACATGATCATCAACACAGGCATGTAGTGGCTTCATTAATTAGAAATTACGTAACTCTTGAATTTGAAATAAAAACAGGCTCAAAAAAGTATAAATAGGCATAGGACACGGGCGTGTGTTTAATCTAGAGACACGTGAATCTTTTGTCTCTTATGATATATTTTTTTAGGACAAATTCTCTAACTATGAACTATCCATTGTCCGATGACCCACCACCACCTATAGCTTATGAAGATCATCTTTCTCACCATTTGTCCTAATGATATGCCTAAAGATGTTGTTTTTATTTCTCCTTTGGTTGTTGTAATGACGAGAAGGGAGCATTAACTCTTAACAGCCTAAGATGTAGATAATTCTTTTTACGAGAAAAGGAGTCCTCCTGTTGATGCTACGATTTCCACACCTGTCATTGAATATGTATTATGATGCAATGAAAGGCCATGCCAAGCAAAGCTAAGTTGAAGGATTATGTTTGCCTCACAACATGCTGTATAGTCCCCTCTGTTTTGCCCACTATTCCATCATCGTCCTCAAGTATGTCTTATCCTATCGTGAATTATATGACATGATAATTTTACTGCAAATCATACACATTTTATCATATCTCTTACTCCTAAAACTAAGCCCTCTCGATTCTCTAATGTTATTAAGGACCCTAGATGGCGCGATGCTATAGTAAAGGAAATTGCTACTCCTGAAAATAATGGGACTTAGAAAATTAAGTACCTTCCTCCTGGTAAAAAAGCTATCAAGTTCAAATGGGTTAAAATTAAATACAATTTTGGTGGCACTGTTGAGCGATTTAAAGCTCATTTGGTGATTATAAGCAATAATCAAGTTGGGGGCATTGAGACTTTTTCTCTTATTGCAAAAATGGTATATGTTCATACTTTTCTTGTTATTTTAATGTTTATAATCCTTTTCTTTACAGTGATCTTGACGAAAAAGTATACATGCAACTTCCCCCTCGGTTTCTCCATACTCTTGGAAAGGTTTGTCGTGTAAGTCTTTGTATGGACTTCCTCAGGATCCTCAAAATTAGTTTGCCAAATTGACTGGTGTTTTGAGATATTTTGGCTTTCAACAATTGTATGTTGATTATTCATTGGTCACTTAAAAAAGAAATGACGTTTCTTTACATGTTCTCATCTATGTCGATGATCTGTTCACTGCTAGAAATAATCCTGTTGCTATTTTGAATTCTGCCGAAGATCTGATCATTGATAGAAATAATCCTATTGCTATTTTTGAATTCCAAGGTTTCTTTGAGTCTTTGATATCATATGAAGGATTTATAGTTGTTGAAATATTTTTTTGGGTATAAAGATTGCTCCAGGTCTTGATGGGTTATTTCTAACCCAACAAAATACACTTGATATATTCTTCTTAGAGCAATCATAAATTGATTGTTTTGGGTATAAAGATTGCTCCAGGTCTTGATGGGTTATTTCTAACCCAACAAAATACACTTGATATATTCTTCTTA